>JACXGM010038818.1:0-10738 GCA_016801145.1 Umbra pygmaea
ATGGATAACGTTGTTATTGTCAGTAAAAATAATTGAAGCCATTATATTGTTATGTTTTGTGCTTTACTGATAAACAATTAAGTGGAAAATAAATGTTTTGGGTTTACTGTACTTTGTTGACGTTAAAATGTATTAAAAAAATATGGTATCGAAAAAAGTATCGTTAAGGAACCGGTATCGAAACTGAGGTATCGAAATTAGCACCGGATCAAAAGATTTTGAACGATGCCCAGCCCTACGAGTGTGATAAGAACCAGATTTGCATCGGCAGACACATATGAACTAAGAGTTGCAAGACACGGTTTTAATCATGAATGGGATATCAAGAAATTTATAAGGATAGAAAATGGAATCTTGGCTCATAGATATTTTTCATGGTAACAAACCAGCTAAAATCAAGTTGAAGAAAAGTGAAGTTCTCCTTTTCAATGCCTATGGGGGGGGGGCTAGTCTTTAGAGCATCTGACTGGTTTAAGAAAGGTCCCTTGCTCTAATAATTCCGCAACCCAGATTAATTATCTTCCCCCTTGTAACATTTCCCCAGGTCATTGCTGCAAATAAAAAATATATATTTAGAAGTGCAAAGTATTATCTTTAGTTGCCACCACAACATTTTCTTTCCCCCACTGAATTCAGGAAAGTAGTTTGGAAAGAGTCTGGTGAATAGGGTGAAATTTCAGACTGCAGCACTGAATTCAGACAAGTCTATATGTTACGTTCACTTTGTTACATAACACACAGTACCAACAGAGGAAAGGAGTGGTTGTCTTAACACAGAAAGAACCTTGAACTCTGTCTTATAGTTGCAGCTCTAATTAGGTTTATTAAACAAACAATAGTGACTGAAGTGCACAGTATCACAGGTGACTTGTGATAGAGAGCTGTGAACCTTGAGATATGGTGGCACTAATCGCTGAAACACAGAAGTAAGTCTTGCTTCATTTGGTCAGTTGTATCACTTTACTACTGAGTCCTTATACTATGCAATATCCTGTCTACTTTGAACAGCGTGAAAAGGACATTCTAAACCAAAGCTAACCCCCTTCCAATATTTATCATTGGTTGTGTTCCATCTCCATGATTTAGAACCACCTATGCCCAATTGAGATTGAACCAAATAATTAATGACAAATACAAAAACAAAGCATATTTTTTCATGTTTTTTAAACAGGCAGCTGGTGGCACCTTCAATGGGGAGGATAGTAATGGCTGGAATTTAACCTCTGCAATGTAATTAAACACATTGGATGTTCCCTCACCGACTCGCAACTTGACCCACTGCAGTTTACTTACAGAGCCAACAGGTCTGTGGATGACGCGGTCACTATGGCTCTACATGCTCCAGCACCTAGACTCACCTGGAACATATACCAAAATACTGTTTGTGGACTTCAGCTCTGCATTTAACCCCATAATTCCGGCTCTGCTCCAGGACAAGCTCTCCAAACTGGTAGTGCCTGAATCGACATGTAGGTGGATCACAGACTTCCTGTCCAACAGGAGGCAGCACGTTAGGCTGGGGAAAAACTTATCTGACCCTGACCATCAGCACCGGTTCCTCTTTAGGCTGCGTCCTATCACCTCTGATCTTCTCCCTGTACACCAACAGCTGCACATCCAGTCACAACTTGGTCAAGCTCCTAAAGTTTGTAGATGACACCACCCTCTTTGGAATCATTTAAAATTGAGATGAGACTAACTACAGGTTGGAGACCATCTGGTGTCCTGGTGCAGGCAGAACAACCTGGAGCTCAATGCCATTAAGACAGTGGAGATGGTAGTGGACTTCAGGAGAAGCCCAACTGCCCTTCCCCCCATTACCCTGTGTGATGCCTCAGTCAACTCTGTGGAGTCCTTCTGCTTCCTGGGCACCACCATTGCACGGGACCTCAAGTGGGAGCTGAATGTCAGCTCCCTCAACAACAAAAAACGCACAAAAGAGGATGTACTTCCTGCCGCAGCTGAAGTAGTTCAACCTGCCAAAGACTATGATGGTGCACTTCTACACTGCCATCATAGAGTCCATCCTGACCTCATCCATCACCATCTGCTACCCTGCAGCAGGACAAGGGCAAGGGCAGGCTACAGTGCATCATTCACTCTGCTAAAAGGGTGATTGGCTGCACTCTACTTCCGTTATAAGACATACACGTCTCCAGATCAGCAAAGATTGTGGCCGATCCCTCTCACCCTGGAAATGGACCATTCAGAACTCCTCCCTCCGGCAGAAGGTTTAGGACCAAGACCTCTCGCCACAAGAACATTTCCCCACGCGCACACACAGCAAATAACTAAATACACCCGAGATATACTTTTCATATACCGTACATATCCAGTTCATATCATATTTGTGTACATTACTGTGATTTATTATTTATAAGTAAAACAAATAATTGGGTAGGAATAAGCAGCATAATCAGGAATCAGGAGCCAGCAGCATAGAGCCCTGTATTGCACTGCTGGTTAGCTTCTAAAGCTAAGTAGGGTTGGGCCTGGTTAGTCTCTGGATGGGAGACCAGTGCTGCTGGAAGTGGTGTTGTAGGGCCAGTAGGGGGTAGTCTTCCATCTGGTCTAAAGATCATTCCTAATGCCCTAGGGCTGTGATGGGGACATCTGCCCTGCGCAGGGTGCCGTCTTTCGGATGGGACGTTAAACGGGTGTCCTCTCTATTCATAAGAGTATGGGTGTTAACCCCGGTGTCCTGGAGAAATTTCCAATCATTATCGGTCAATTGGCTCATTCATTCCCCCCTTCTCCCCAGGCCATTGCTGCAAATGAGAATGTCTTCTCAGTCAACTTGCCTTGTAAAATAAAGGTTAAACTAAACTAATCATTAGTTAGGGAGATGAACAGGTAGAGAGAGAGAAAGAGAGAGAGAGTGAGAAAGAAAGGGTACATATGGCCAAGATGGGGCTCTAACCCCTGTAGCCAGGGGGGGTCGAGTCGGGAGCGTAAATCGTTGCACCAAACTCTAACACAGCAGGTTATTCTTAAAATCTTTCAAAAATTGCTACTGCAGTAAATTTGCCGTAATCTCCTTCCAGTACTTCAATGACTCTGTTCTGCCTCCCAGGTATCGACACATTTAAGGGCCAGTATTTCCACAGCCGGGACTATAAGACAGCAGATGAGTGGCGGGGGAAGAAGGTGGTGGTGATTGGCATCGGCAACTCTGGAGGGGACATCGCTGTGGAGCTCAGCAGGGTCTGCAAACAGGTACATTAGACTAAGAGTGAATAACATGTGGGCCTCAAAACCCAAAATAATAGATTTAAATGAAATTATGATTGTTTTTTTATCATACTTTTTTTATCATACTAACATTTGCCTGTTTTGTGTGAGCCAATATTGTGATATTTATGTCAAACGAGCAGTTTGGTGGGATGGAATAAAAAAATGCTAATCTCAGATTATAATTTGTATTATTAAAAGCTTGGTGGTACGTCACACTTTGATAGACTATTTAAACCAGTGAGATTAACGACAACTTTAATGAATATAAAATTAACATAACACATACTAATGTACACGACTCAATTCTTTGGCATACCTAAAAAAGCAAGCTGTAACGAGAATAACGACTACCGCCCGGCCGCACTAACGTCACTAGTGACAGTTTGCATATAAGAGTAACAGAAGCACAGATGACGCCATCAAGTCAAGTCAAAGTCAAAGTCAAAGTTGTTTATTTGTCATGTGCATCGGATAACATCACACCATCCTATGCAGAGAAATTCTTTTGACAAGGCTCGACACATCTACACAGAGGGCTTAAAAAGGTTATATACAATATAAAGAAATTTTTAAATGATAATAATAATAATAACAAAATACAGTATGTACTGAGCAGTGGTCTGGAGAGTGTACGACAGCAGAAGTAATAAATATTATAAAATATGGCATGGAAAATTACTTTTAAAGGTGCATTGAATTCTGCTACATCAGATGTAGAGTGGATAAAGTGACCAGAGAATGACAGGGCTCAAGAAATGATTTGTGATTTGTGATCAATGTTCCATGTTGAGCAGCCGAATGGCCTTTCGGAAAGAAACTGTTTTTTAATCTGGTAGTCCGTGCCTTGATGCTCCGGTAACGTCTACCAGATGGCAGCAGTGAGAAAAGGTCACGGCCTGGATGGCTGTGGTCTCTTAGGATATTCTGTGTTTTCCTCAGGCATCGCTTGTGGTAGATGCCTTGCACGGAGAGGAGACAGCAGCCTATGATGCGCTCCGCTGACTTCACCACCCTCTGAAGGGCCTTGCGATCAGCAGCGGAGCAGCTGCAGTACCATGCTGTAATGCAACCTGAAAGGATGCTTTCAATGGTGCACCTGTAGAAGTTTGTTAAAGTCCTGGCAGACATGCCAAACTTCTTGAGTCTCCTCAGGACCATGTGAGGTCATCACTGATGAACACACCGAGGAACTTGAACTTTGGAACTCTCTCGACTTCAGCTCCGTCGATGTGTATGGGGGCAAGACCCTCCCTCTGCTGTTTCCTAAAGTCCACTATCATCTCCTTAGTCTTGCTGACGTTGAGAGAGAGGTTGTTGCTCTGGCACCAGGTAGCCAAGGCATTTAACCTCCTCTCTGTAAGTGGTTTCATCATTGTCGGAGATGAGACCTAGGATGATTGTGTCGTCAGCAAACTTTATGATTATGTTGGAACTGTGTGTGGCCACTTCAACTGCGAGAGATGGAATCCAAAACAAAAATCCAGGAAATCACATTATTTAAATAATGAATTTGCATTTTATTGGATGACAAGTATTTGATACATCAGAAAAGCAGAACTCAATATTTGATACAGAAGCCTTTGTTTGCAATTACAGATATCATATTTTTCCTACAGCTTTCAGGGCTGTTGCTGGGCAATACAGAATTTTAGCTCCCTCCAAATATTTTCTATTGGGTTCAGGTCTGGAGACTGGCTAGGCCACTCCAGGACCTTGAGATGCTTCTTACGGAGCAACTCCTTAGTTGCCCTGACTGTGTGTTTCGGGTCGTTGTCATGCTGGAAGACCCAGCCACGACCCATCTTCAATGCTCTTACTGAGGGAAGGATCTTGCGATACATGGCCCCATTCCTGAATACTGTGCCGTTGTCCTGTCCCCTTTACAGAAAAGCATCCCCAAAGAATGATGTTTCCACTTCCATGCATCACGGTTGGGATGGTGTTCTTGGGGTTGTACTCATCCTTCTTCTTCCTCCAAACACGGCGAGTGGAGTTTAGACCATAAAGCTCTACTTTTGTCTCATCAGACCACATGACCTTCTCCCATTCCTCCTCTGGATCCTCCAGATGGTCTTTGACAAACTTCAGACAGGCCTGGACATGCACTGGCTTGAGCAGGGGGACCTTGTCTGCGCTGCAGGATTTAAATCCATGACGGCGTAGTGTGTTACTAATGGTTTTCATTGAGACTGTGGTCCGAGCTCTCTTCAGGTCATTGACCAGGTCCTGCCGTGTAATTCTGGGCTGATCTCTAACCTTCCTCATGATCATTGATGCCCCACGAGGTGAGATCTTGCATGGAGCCCCGGACCGAGGGAGCTTGACCGTCATCTTGAACTTCTTCCATTTTCTAATAATTGCAGCAACAGTGGTTGCCTTCTCAACAAGCTGCTTTACTATTGTCCTGTAGCCCATCCCAGCCTTGTGCAGGTCTACAATTTTATCCCTGATGTCCTTACACAGCTCTCTGGTCTTGGCCATTGTGGAGAGGTTGGAGCCTGTTTGAGTGTGTGGACAAGTGTTGTTTATACAGGTAACAAGTTCAAACAGGTGCAGTTAATACAGGTAATGAGTGGAAAACAGGGGGTCTTCTTAAAGGAAAACTAACAGGTCTGTGAAAGCTGGAATTCTTACTAGATAGGTGATCAAATACTTATGTCATGCAATAAAATGCATATTAATTATTTAAAAGTCATACAATGTGATATTCTGGATTTTGAAAATGACAGACCTCTACAGGCTTTGTAAGAAGGAAAACATGCAAAATCAAAAAAAATTAAATACTTGTTTTCCCTACTGTATATTATCCTGTGTAGATGTATATTTGGGAAAATTTAAAGAAGATTTGGAAAATATGAAAGTGCAGTCAGAGATTTTTGAACATGCTGACCTTCCCCTCTCACATGTAGCCTACACTACCTCTCCCCATCTGATCTAGTGCCTTAGCATTTGCCCCATGGCACGTTTGCATGCACTGACTTGCACAGTGTCTGATTTATCGTCTGTCATTTGCACAATATCCATTTACACAGTTATGCTCAAGTGTTAATTTATGCTCCATTGTATTTGCCTGTCACTTTACATACTAATTGACCTACTTCTCAAACTCAGATTTCTGTTGCTTTAATTGTACATATACTTACATTGTTTCTCTTGTAATTTTGGTGTTTTTTATCTTTGTGTAATTTAGGTGTAACTTTGTCTCATCTTGCACCGTACCATTTTATCTTGGTTATGTTGCCGTTTTAAATGAGATTTTTTTTCTCAACGTGCCCATCTGGTTAAATAAAGGTAAATAAAAAATGTATTACATTTTGTGTCAAATCTGAGCTGGCTAGAGCTAGAAAAATGTATTATCCAATTGTGTTGTAATTGAACAAGGGCAAATATAAATGGAAAGTAATTTGCTTCAAAAATCGTTTTTCAAATATATAAGGACATTTAATAAATGTTAATAAGGGTTGAGGTCCACCTCTGAAACGGTCATACTTTTTCTTACAGTTAAGTGCTTTATAGTTCTGGATTTAGAAGTCTCTTTGCTACAAGATGAATAAATAACATCCAACATTCTGATTAATAGATTTTCATGCATGATATCATATAGAGCAAAAACAAATATGTTTAATCTTTAGGTAATTTTTGTAGAATACATGTAAACCATGAAGAATACAACTGTAATATCCATATTGGCATGCCCCGAGGTCTTGAAAACCAGTGTGACAATGTTAAGGGGACATGCAAATAGGTCAATAAAACACTATGACCCCCCCCCCGGAAAGAATAACCTGTTCTGGTGCAGGGTGAAGTCCTTCCTCATTGCAGAAATGTTATTTAGTCATTTTCACTTTCTGCTTCCTGTCTAACGTTTTAAGAATAGAGTCAGTGAGAGGTAGCTGTGATGAACCGACATGGACAAACCCCCCCCCCCCCATTCTTTATGGCAGACCATCTTCTTTCCAACGGTACCAACAAGCATTAGATTCTATTGGATTTTACATTTCTCGCGGGCCGGATCAAAGGGCCCGCCAGCCTGTTGCCAACCCCTGGCCTATGTAATGTAGCATTACATGCAAAAAGACAAACAGATAATATGATGTAATCTTTATAACAAATCCATGTTCATATCTTAATATATTCATGTTGTATATTAACAAAATAATCAAAGCAATTAAATGCCACTAAAAAGGTCTGTGCATGGCCTTGTCCTATACAAAGGTGTATTAAACATTTCCCAAAGATTTTGGTTCAGATTATGGATTACTTAGAAAAAAGTAAGGTTTCACTTACTTTGGATAGTCAAAATGAGTATCTGTAGATCATCTACAGATATTTATACTATAACAACCTATTAAAAAGCGTGCTTGCTAAGGTTAAGTTTAGGGTTAGAATTAGAGTTAGCATAAGAGTAAGGGAAAATTTAAGTTAAGAGAGAGGATGGGGTTTAGGTTAGGGTTAAGTTTAGTAGATGGTTAATTGAATCAATATTGGTAGTCTGTAGACCGTTATTGATTGTCTTTAAATCATTTTTAATAGTCTGTAAAGCATCTACAAATAGACTATCCAAATAAAGTTTTACCGAAAGTAAAACCTTTACCAAATAGGTACAGTCTTTTCAGATATCATTATTATTTAATCCAGTGGCCATTTGCTTTAGAAACCCCATGTAATATAACATAAGGGGGGAGGAGAAATTACATTTGCATTTGAACAAACCCCTTGAAGTTGCAGGGTGTGTCATATCTAATTAGTTAAGTAAAAAGAATATTATATATGAGACAGCATTGTGAAAGGAGCAAAAGTTTTTTGTTTCCAAACAGAGCTGGTTTATCCTTATAAGATTAGACCTGAATACATGGTTACATGGCATTTTGTCTCAAAGATGACATCCTCTACAGTCCTCTGATTTCTGGCACCTCAAAGTCTATAACCTTAAGCTACTTCTCTGCTGCGCCCAGGATGGCCCCTCCTTCCTTTAGCCTGTTGGGCAAAGTTTAAACTCAAAACCTGACAAAAGGGCATTTTCTGTACCTCTTCACAAATGCTGTTAGCATCTGGCCTATCTCTTATGGCCACTTATCTGATGGTCAGAGGATCAGGGGTCGTAAACTGACCCTCTAGGCTCAGCTAATCTTTTACTGCATCACCCTAATGTAAACAGACAAGCATTTCTTTGGCTCACAGTTTAGGGCAAGATAAAACAGACTTCTCTGCTTCAGCATTAGACATTCAATTTCTGCATTACGCATTAAAATTATTTTCAATATAATTAATATAATTTAAAACCCTGTAAGCACACGAAAACCATTGACCCATGCACTGAAATCAAATTGAATCCATGCGAGGGTTGCTTTAATAGATGTAGACTGTGTTTTGTGTAATTCTAAACAGTTGAACCATAGAAGAACACACCAAAAGTATATTAACAGTTTTGTAGAAAATGAAAATGCCCTGTAGTAACAAGTAAATAATACCATGCAGAATCATACTATTTTGATATTGATTTAGCCAGACCCTTTCTCATATACTTACTGTAGATGCCAACAACTTGCAAAACTCCTGACGTCGATAACGAGTCAAGGCATCAGCTGATGGTGTAAACCTGGAATATGCATTCCTTTGACAATTAAATTATCATTAACACTAAACCCACGTCAGTCGTCTAATGAATTTGTTAATGAATTGAACCAAAGACCGATCTTTGTTAAATTATATTAACTGCAGTTTTGTTATCACAAAACACCATAATTTGTTTCTTTGACCATTGATCGCCCCCAAATGAGACATTCTAACCCTATAGGAACGAATTTAACTCAGACCACAGGTTTTCAATAAATAAGGCAATGGTTTACTCAAAAGTTCAACAGGCAGGGTTCGGTACACAGGATGTTCAGTATTCGGGTAGAAAATCAGGAGGCTCAAAACGCCTTGTGAGACCATATGCTGGTGCGGTTGGCCCTGGGTTCCTCCTAATGCAAGACAATGCTAGACCTCATGTGGCTGGAGTGTGTCAGCAGTTCCTGCAAGAGGAAGGCATCAATGCTATAGACTGGCCCGCCCATTCCGTAGACCTGAATCCAATTGAGCACATCTGGGAGATCATGTCTCGCTCCATCCACCAACGTTATATTGCACCACAGACTGTCCAGGAGTTGGCAGATGCTTTAGTCCAGGTTTGGGAGGACATCCCTCACCATCCCGTCACCTCATCAGGAGCATGCCCAGGCGTTGTAGTGAGGTCATACAGGCACGTGGAGGCCACACACACTACTGAGCCTCATTTTGACTTGTTTTAAGGACATTACATCAAAGTTGGATCAGCCTGTAGTGTGGTTTTCCACTTTGATTTTGAGTGACTCCATATCCAGACCTCCATGCATTGATAAATTTGATTTCCATTGATAATTGTTGTGTGATTTTGTTGTCAGGACATTCAACTATGTAAAGACAAAAGTGTTTCATACAAGTAGTTGTATTCATTCATTCTGATTTTTTGAGCAGTGTAGTATGTTGATATAGCCCTTAGAAGCTGGAAGATCAGTTATAAAATCTATAGATATATGGGATCAAGGTCTGTTAGGTGTTTGGAGTGGCAGTAGCTCTCCAGTAGGTAGTCGTCAAGGTGTTTTAGACTGGGCACAGGTAGGACAGGACAAAATGTAGACTGTGACATCCTCCTTAAGAGAAGCCCGCCAGTATTTCTTTGACAAGAGTTGAACAGTTTTGGTGATGTTTTGGTGTGTGTTATAAAAGCCACTTTCCATTCAACCCCTTATCGGATACGGATTAGATTATAGGCACTACGGAGGTTCAGTTTGGTGTATATGGTGGTGTGTCCTACTTGTTTCGAGTGTGGCTGGTATCAGATGCAGGGGATATTTGTTTAATGGTGACGTCATTCAATAATCTATAGTCTATACATGGACGTAATCCCCTAGCCTTTTTCCCCACAAAGAGGTGCTTGAATCGGCCGGGGATATGGAGTGTCGGATAAAACCATTTTGTAAACTCTCTTCTATGTACGTGTTCATTGCCTCCTTTTCAGGGATAGATTAAGGATATATCTGGCCCTTAGGGTGGACAGCATCAGGCACAAGATCAATTTAACAATCCTATGGTCGGTGGGGAGGCAGTGTAGCTGCTTTTTCCTTTGAGAACACAGTGGCATACAGGTCCTTCTCAAGAAATTAGCATATTGTGATAAAGTTCATTATTTTCCATAATGTAATGATAAAAATTAAACTTTCATATATTTTAGATTCATTGCACACCAACTTAAATATTATATATACAGCTCATGAAAACCGGAAATTCCTATCTCAAAGAATTAGCATATTTCATCTGACCAATAAAATAAGTGTTTGTAATACAAAAAAAGTCAACCTTCAAATAATTATGTTCAGTTATGCACTCAATACTTGGTCGGGAATCCTTTTGCAGAAATGACTGCTTCAATGTGGCGTGGCATGGAGGCAATCAGCCTGTGGCACTGCTGAGGTGTGATGGA
>JACXGM010038819.1:0-10737 GCA_016801145.1 Umbra pygmaea
GTGTCAATCATGGCCTTCTGGACAGCAGTCAGGTCGGCAGTCTTACCCATGATTGCGGTTTTGAGTAATGAAACAGGCTGGGAGTTTTTAAAAGCCTCAGGAATCTTTTGCAGGTGTTTAGAGTTAATTAGTTGATTCAGATGATTAGGTTAATAGCTCGTTTAGAGACCCTTTTCATGATATGCTAATTCTTTGAGATAACAAACATAAAACAATCCTGTAGTCCTGTTATACTTTTTTTATAATCTCCAAGACGTAGTATTCAGAACATTGAACAACATATCCCAACAAACTCTACAGCACAGGTACATGTTGTTTAACTGAGGCATTATTATCACTGCAAAGCTGCATCTCTATTAACGCTCCTAATTGAGCTTGAAGAACGGCACGCTTTGGCTGCTCCTATCTGGCAAAACTACACTGCTCAAAAAAATAAATGGCTACCCCTAACAGAACGCGTGTGCAGGTATTAATGCTTTGTTTGCATTTCAGACCTCAAAGTTGTCCTCAACCAGGGGACAGAATGTAAAGCAAACAGTGTGGCATGAGCAGGAATCCTGTGCATGATCCGACTAAAGTAGGGCTATTCAAATGGTGGCCCTAGGGCCGAGTCCGGCCCGCAAGATCATTTGTATTGGACCTTTGATTATTAGGCCAATTGTGGTGTAAAAACATTTTTTAGATAACAAATGTGTGTCTCTCACATTGCCACGCCCTCTTCTTGGAACCGATGGTCAGGTTCATGCTAGCCCTTTAGCCTGGGTTAGTTAGGAAAAAAGTTGATGAAGAAAACAGCCAATTCAACAGTGAATGGATAGATAAATGTGTTTATAGCTGTCAGTGCGGGGCCCATCTGTTTACTCTGCAATGAATGCATATCGGTGTGTAAAGAATAGTAAACTTGAGAAGCAAGTCGTCGCACCCTGTTTCGGGCTTGTACAGAGCAACATCGGCATTGCTACGAGTGGCTTGGATATTATGCAGAAAGAAAAAGCCCTTTACAGACGCAGAGACTGTTAAGGAGTGTATGCTTGCATCAATTGAGAAAGTGGTTACAGATGAGAAAACCCGAAACAGCTTGATTGATTCGATCAAGAAAATTCCCATATCAGAAAACTCAACCATAAGGAGAGTAGAGGCACTTGCATCCGATGTTTGCAAGACTCTTTTCAACAAACTAAGGAAGGCGGAGGTGATGTCTCTAGCTGTGAATGAATCAACTGACAACAGCGATGTGGCACAGCTGTGCCTCCATGTTAGGTCCTTTGATGGCGAATGCTTTCGGGAGGATCTACTTGGACTAATTCCTTTGGAGGGACACACGCCCGGTGAGATACTATTTAATATAATTGTATCATTCTTTGGGGAAAACCAATTGGTTTTGGACATATTAACATGCTGGTAACAGATGGTGCTCCAGCAATGGCTGGAAGAACACGGGGCCTGTCAGCTAGCCTGGCGGTTGTGGCTCCTCAACTGAGATCCCTACATTGCCTTATCCACCAAAGCCTCTTAAACTATCTTTTTAACAAACTGTCTGTAAAAAAATTATGAATGCTTCAGTTTGCATGTAGGGACCCTCATTATGCTACTGTGGAAGTAGCATAATGGTATAAAATAGCAATTTATTTTTACTTCATCCATGCCCTCACAACTAGCGTTATAAGGTAATTATGAGTTTGCACTAAAACTGGACACATTCTAATAGCATGAAAACATATCCCAGTGAACAGTCGACTCGGTACCAATATGTTATTACCCCAGGTTCATTTTTGCGCCAGAGTTGTGCGCCTTTCATTATAGAGATACTGTACCTCCAAATAAGCAGTTGATATTTTAGTGACTATTATTATTACAGCATCTTCTGTTTGGTTTGCATTCTGTAGGGATATATAATCATTAACTCACAGGCATCATTTGTGGGCTACAAACAAACATGACCACACACACTCATAACCATCCCATTCATTCATCCCCAAGTCATTATAACAGCAGATGTCCAATAGTTGCAGTACCCCATAATCCAATCAAGGTCTTGTTTCAGTATGCCTATACTGCCACAGCTACATGATGGTTCTACAGGCAGGTTCTGAAAAGTTCTGGACTCATGAAGTCAGCCACGAGAAATTCCCTCATTCAAGGACTCTTCAGATTTCTATCCTCACAATGTTTGGCTCAACTTACACATGCAAATCGTCATTTTCACATATGAACGCAATTAAAACTAATAACTGCGCATCCCTCACTGCCCCGCACCCCCACCACTGTATGCGTTTTGCGCTGACAACGTATACACCTGACTTCACTGCTCTTGCTAAATCGAAAACAATTAATTTCTCTCATTAGATAGCAACTGTTGGCTAAGTATGTAACATATTTTATGTAACATGTATATTAATCAAATTAGTAATCAGCATACATTTTTTAACAGGTTGTATATTGAATTTAGAATACTACTTATGCAACTTGATATTCACGTAATGCCATATTATGCACTTAATGTAGCTATTGATCTGGTAGGTATGGCTCACATGGACTGATTAAGGTGTCTGATGCAATATCAATATAGAAATAATTTGCCTTACTAAAATACACTGATTGTTATGTGGTTATAATTCTGTTCAATACCATATCTTGCACTCATGTTTTGTTTTGGTTGGTACAGTTGGGTGCACTTACAGTTTTTTAAAACTGCTTACACACAAAATCTTTATGTCACACAATTTGTGAAACCTCTCAAATAGCAGAACCACACACCAGGTCTGCAGAACTATAAGCTAATTCTCAGACTTTCACTCATTTTACATTTTCATAAAACACTTTCTGCCTGCACCTTAGCACTGGTGTAATAGTGTGTGATATAGATGAAGTGTTGTATCCAGACCAGCCCAGAGGAGGGATGCACCTTAGCACTGGTGTTTAGACACCAAAACACTCCACACAACTTTTTTTCCATACATCTTCTACTTTTTTTTTACATATGTTTATGGTTTCTGTACAAATTCGCAAATGGCATATGGTTTTGTCTTTCTATTATGTATTATGGTAATTATACCATAAAGAAAAATAAATATTCTGTTTCACCATCTCATTGGTTTTTACAGTGTTTCAACCCCTCAACAGATTTACTTTCACTAGAACATTGTATGGAACTTTACATTTAGGATAATGAATGCCAGAAGAGCTTTAGATTTAGAACAACAGTATTTACATGATATATCCAAAAAATTACTTTTGTGAAAGAAATGTTTGACATTTGATGTAAATGCTTCATTCTGACATGTGTTAATGGCATTTTGAATGCAGTGTTACATTTTGAAGATGTGAGGAATTTTGTATTTTGTGTGTGCAGTTTTGGGAATTGTGTGTAGAGTTTTGAAAAAAGAAGAAATAGTTTTGATAACGTGTGTAAACAGTTGGAAAAAAACTGTAAATGGATGTTGTTTGTAGTGAGTGAAATTATAATTTTCATATGGCCCATCTGGACCGATTTCTGAACATGTGAATATTGTCTTGATACAATACAACGCACTGATTTTGTTGTTATGCATTTATAAAATACATACGATATGCACTCCTATGTTGTTCTTTACTATGTCTGTAGCTGTGATTACTCATATTTGAAGGCATATTTCTCAGGCCCTTCAATTGGGATCTTTCTTTGTGAACTGGCCCCTATTCCAAACCAATTCAATAGTCCTGGTCTAAAGGTCCAAGTTCCAGCCGCCTGGCTAAGGAGAGATGTGGTTGGATGAACCATGTGTGTGCAGCCCAACCATTCCTATCTCCATTTATGGACACTAATTGAACACTAATATATAATGTGACCTGAATAAAATGGGCTGTGTACCTTTAGATCCCCCACCCGGTACAGCCAGAAAAGGACTGGCCACCCCCCTGAGCCTGGCCTCTAGGTTACTTCCTAGGTTCCACCTACTACAGAGTTTTCCCTAGCCACTTGTTGTAGTTTTCCCTTTGGGGGTTTTAGGCCTAGTATCTGTCAAAGCACTTTGTGATGAGTGCTGTTGTAAAAATGGCTTTATCAAATTTGGAATCAGGTGTGGCAAAATTGTAATACAAAACTTTTTGAATTATCAAACAAAAATAAGAATTTGAGAGAAAGTACAACTCAGTGAAACAAAAAAATGTAATGTTAAAAGTAAAACTTCTAACTTGCAAACAAACTGTGGTCTTTACTTGTTTGATCATTTGTGGTTTTGTTTACAGTTCCTTCTGCTGCTTTCTCACTGATCAGACTTTTGCTCTAAATATCAGCTTTGCGGTTACGCTGCCTGATCTGTCGCTTGCGATTCCTGATGTTTTGTTTGCAGTTCTGGCACAAACATTCTTCTTTCAGGTTATTAGCAGATCGATTCCAACTTAAGGTGCATATACCGCCACCTACTGCACTGGAGTGTGAGGCCGTTAACAGCCTCCCTGCTATATCCTCCTGTAAAACCACGTGTTCCTAAGAAAAATAAATAATGCCTTTAGCACGACCTCTGCTCCTTCCTTCTTCCACCTACAAGCACCCCACCTAGGTCCCATCCCCACTTAGCCTCCCTAACCTTATTATATAATATCTCCCCATCAACATCATACCTCACAGAAAAACAGTACATGCTCCACTCCAGATACCCATTTCCAACATTAGATACCCATCACACAAACCCATGTTTTGCAACTATTCTTAATGTGGCATTTAAACCTGTCTGACCATACCTCATTCTACTCCATACCATCTCTCTCCTACACCCTACCAGTCCCATATCCTCCTGCACTGACCTATGTACATTATGAAAAAACCTACCATTCCCACCTTTACCCCACTGTCTCTCCCAGACCTCAATCTCTGCTGCCCGTATCAAAGAATTGACCCTCCTGCGCCCCAACGATACCCGAACATCTACCTCAGCCCTCCTCAAAGCACTCTTTGCCACCAAGTCAGCCCCCCCATTACCTTCCACTCCAACTTGAGAGGGAACCCAACAAAACCTCACAACCACACCCTGTCTGACTTGATGGCAAAGAGTGCTTCGAGGAGGGATTGTTGTTTGTTGTCACCATGACAACAATCGCCATTTTGTGGTGTACTAATCGAATGACCACGCCAAGCAGTTCAATGGCCTTTCTATCCATTCTGTTTGAATTATTGAATTATTGAAATTGAATTATTACACATTACGTTAGTCTCATAACTCTGTCTATTTTTATGCTGATAGGAGTTTTAAGTTATTCAAAAGTGTTCTCCACACTTCAATACAGAAAACTCCTCTGAGCCTAAAAATAGACAAGGGTTGTTTACAGGGCCGACATTTAGATGGTGTGACAACCTGGTTTTTACTGACAAACTTAGAAAAATACTGATACTGCACTTGGTTATTTACTATTCAAGCACTGGTGGAACTGATTTTGGCAAGGTTAAAATATTATTTCCAGGAGTCAATGACTTTAAATTATATAAGTATTTATGAAGAGTATAGAATGCATTACAAGTATTAAAGATAACTTTAACACTGTGGAGTAAATCTGTGAAACATGCACTAAAGGAGTGGCTGTGGAGCCAGAAGGAAGGAAAACATTGTCTTTCTGAAAACATATTGGAGGTCATAGGGAGGACGCTCTGCTCTGCCTTTCTCATGCAAGTTTGAGTAAGAAACAAAAAAGACTCAAAGAGTGTCAAAAATTTTCTTGACAAAAATGTAAAAAATAGTCAAATCTTTATTCACATTTACTAAAATGGCATCTTCACCCATACACCATTCACATTCACACCCACAGCTTAAATACATAACAATGAAAATAAGTACTTATATTAAGGCACTCAGTTGGCATAAGGAACACTATGCAATACTTTGTGCCAGTAGTACATTTAGTTGTAAAAGGATCGAGTTGAGAGCATTGAAAGGTGCGTTTTGTTGTATTGAGTCCCTAACAACAGAATACATTTTTCTTTCTTTGACGATCTTACAAAAGCTGTAAAAAAGTGTATTTCGTGATATTTATAAAATATGAATATACGATAAGGATTAGGATAAGGATAGGGATAAGGATTTCATAAACTATGCAGTGCTTTGATACACACAAAAGCACTGTTTCAAAGACGGACGGCACTTGCCTATTTAAACCACTGTGGAAGCACAACCCATCCTTATGACCGTATTGCAATTCCTGTTCAAATGGCAAAATACAGCCTGTTATAGTTTAGAAATTTTTTGTTCCATCTAATTATATTTTTCAAAATATCAAGAAATACAATATGTGGCGGTTTTGTAAGCTGGTCATCGAAAGAGAAAATAGTTACATTTTCACTGCCCAAAATCCTACACAGTGGACCTTTAAGTAGTATAATAGTGCAAAATAAAACTTGTTCAATAAACATTTTGCCAATTCATTATAACAGAAAACATAACATATTTTAATAAACTTAAAGATAGACAAACATTTCAGTGCCTCTATTTTTTGCACGCATTCAGTCAACATGTATCCTTCAAGGCAAGACAAAATACTGCAGACTTACATAGCAGCAATGTTTTATAACATCAGCCAGCAAAACAATTGTATACAACTACATTTCATTGTATATATTCAAGGAAGAGTAGGCACCTCAAACCACAAGGCTGCTCACCCAGCCTCTCATTGTTTTCTCTTTCTTCTTACTTTCTTGGTACTCCACAATTTTTTTGTAGAAGACTCCTATATAAAAAAAATACAAATAATTCATTTGAGAGTGGAGAACAACA
Organism: Umbra pygmaea; assembly: GCA_016801145.1. Lineage (NCBI taxonomy): Eukaryota > Metazoa > Chordata > Actinopteri > Esociformes > Umbridae > Umbra > Umbra pygmaea. Next base: position 6,744 of record JACXGM010038819.1, read on the forward strand.
TGGGAATATTTGAAGCTGCTATGAAAACGCAAATTAAATCTTAAACCTTCTTGTGTGGGCTGTCTTTCCACTTCCTGGATAAAGATATCAAACATCTGGGTCTGGACAAAGCTCTTCACAAAATGGCGGCTAGCCTTTGACTCTATTGCCTTGCAGAAGCTTTTCTTCTGGAACTCTCCCGGCTTCCCACTGCTGCGTTTAACATGGTAGGAATAGTGACCCACTGTCTTGACAAAGAAGGCAAGGAAGGCCTCCGAGACCACTTTATTCAACTCCTCTGAGGCTAAATAGATACACAACAGAGAACACATAATTCAGTCCGGATTCCTTGCAGTTGTCTACAAACATGTTGAAAAGCCTCAAGTCTACAAACTCTAAAATACTCTCTGGCTAAACACACAACTCAAGTGTATAAATTACTTAGGTTGGAGAGATGGTGAGGCAACTCTGTGCAAATGACTACACACATGGGAGTAGAATGTGTGTGGATGGATTTGAATAGCCTGAAGGGTTGAGGAGTAACATCTGTGCCTGAATCAACTGAGGCATGCTCAACAATATCCTGATTGGAATTTCCAGGGTGATGCTCGATCAAGGCTATATGGTTGTACAGTATTACCACAGTTATATTGTCACTAAAGTACTGCTACTTGTGTTAACATTCAGCTAATGCAATCATCCAGGCAGTTCATTTACAAGTCCACCTCCTCATTTGTTCTCTCAAACTGCAGAGATAATTATTTGTGGTTGAGTCAGAAATCTTTGGAAATCTTGAGTCACTGAATGAAAGCCAGCCACCAGTTCTCTAAAAAAATGCTTACTGGAACTTCTTAAGCCTTCCAGCAGAATAAACACAAGTCAAATTCCTGGATGTGTTGATTGTACCAATTCTCCAGAGACTGTCTTTGGCCCCGTGTCCTCTGAACTACATAAAGTATGGGTTCACTCACTGGAGTTTTCTCTTCTGCAACCCAAAGCCTGGAGAAGCTCCATCTGCAATTTCTCTGGAAGAATGGTGCTCTCATCTCCTATCTACACCAGAGACAGGACACACATACACACACATAAATCTTAGAAGTTTTCATCACACCAGTGGGACTGTTTAGGTTTTTCGAAGAATACGAACATTCAGTTTAAGAGCAAAAAACATCTTGGTATGGAATAATGCACATCACTCAAACAAACAGAAGCATGCCAACAGACAAACTGGCTCTGAACTTAGAATCAGGAGTGTGACCCTAGTGTACTAATCTGATTTAAGGATATAGCTTTTCGTACATATTTCTGCAGATTTGTTTCACTTACGCATGTGATGAAGGTGTTTTCTGTTCCTTCTGTGAGATCAACAATGAGCATCTGTTTAGAACACAGAATAATATTAATGGCAGACATATCTAACATGACACAATCACAAAAACAAAAATTAGTGGTTAGGGAATATATTATAGTAAAACCAAGTCCTAATATTTTCCAAGGTAATGATAAAAGTAATGATAAATTCGCCCATGGACATGGTCCTACGATCCCTATTCGATAGTTGACTATGTCCTGTAAGCAATGACAGATTATAGTTTTTCTAGGATTACTTAAATACCAATTATAATAGCTCTAAACCCTTAGTGAGAAATTGCCTTTTTTCCTGTGTGGAAATGCATGCATGTACACTCATCTTCAGATCAGAGAAACACTCAGTGGCTGGTTTCCATTGGTTATAATTGTGTTAAGAGAGATTTAACGAGTGTCACTGCACTTGATAGTTTTACCCAACATTTACTACATGTCCCAATGTGAAGAGGCAGAAATGCCCAAGCGTAACTAAACTCAGCAAAAAAAGAAACGTCCTGTCATTTTTAGCAAACTTAACAAATATTTGTATGAACCTAACAAGACAAACTGAACAAGTTCCACAGACCTGTGACTAACATAAATCGAATAATGTCCCTGAACAAAGGAAGGGGGGTCAAAAAAGAAACACTATCTGGTATAGTAACACTATATGCTCCAGTGCATTCATTATTTGAGTGCATCTCCTCCTGGACTGCACCAGATTTGCTAGGTCTTGCTGTGGGATGTTACCCCACATTTCCATCAAGGCACCTGCAAGTTCCCAGAAATCTCTGGGGGAAATGGCCCTAGCCCTCACCCTCTGATACAACAGGTCCCAGACCTGCTCAATGGGATTGAGATCCGGGCTCTTCGCCGGCCACGGCGGAACACTGACATTCCTCATCTTGCAGTATATCCCCACAGAACGAGTAGTATGGCTGGTGGCATTGTCATTCTGGAGGGTCATGTCAGGATGAGCCTGCAGGAAGGGTACCACATGAGGGAGGAGGATGGCTTCCCAAAACACACAGCATTGAGATTGCCTGTAATGACAACAACCTCACTCTGATGATGCTGTAACACCTCCCCAGACCATGACAGACCGTCCACCTTCAATTCAACCCACTCCAGAGTACAGGCTACAGTGTAACGCTCATTCCTTCAATGATAAAAGATAGTCCAACCATCACACCGGGTGAGAAAACTGTAAATCGTCAGTGAAGGACACATTTTGCCAGTCCTGTCTGGTCCAGCGAAGGTGGGTTTGTGCCCATAGGCAACGTTGTTGCTGGTGATGTCTGGCGAGGACCTGCCTTACAAGCTGCCTACAAGCCCTCAGTCCAGCCTCTCTCTGCCTATTACAGACAGTCTGAGCACTGATGGAGGGATTGTGCATTCCTGGTGTAACTCGTACTGTTGTTGTTGTTGTTGCCATCCTGTACCTGTCCCACAGGTGTGATGTTCAGATGTTCAGATCCTGTGCAGGTGTTGTTACACGTGGTCTGCCACTGAGAGGACGATCAGCTGTCCTTCCTGTCTACCTGTAGCGCTGTCTTAGGCGTCTCACAGTAAGCACATTGCAATTTATTACCCTGGCCACATCTGCAGTCTTCATGCCTCCTTGCAATATGCCTAATGTACATTCAGACAGATGAGCAGGCACACTGGGCAACTTACTTTTGGTAAACAATGAAGATCTGTAAAGTTATTTGGCTTTCTACGAATTATCTTTGCAATACAGTGTCTTGAAACAGGGACATTTCTTTTTTTACTGAGGTTATAAACACACAATGATTTGATTGTATACAGCGCCAACAGCTGCCCTTGATTTGTTTTTAAACCGAACACACAGCTACTTGTCATCAAATGTTTTGTTTGGAAAGCTAAAATGTAAATTTTATACACAATATTCAGAATCACAATCCAGTAAAGGAACTCGGGTATTGTTTGATACAAGTAATCGACATGGGCCTACCTACACCTCAAACGTAATCTTAAATCTAACATAACCTCAATATCCCCTTTACCCAAACTTAACCCCTAACCTGGATACAGCAGTTTCCCCGCTTGTCATATTGACTGACAGTTCCTGTCCCCATCATGTTAGTGACTAGAAAACAAAACACATGCTCACATCACTCTGGTCGATGACATCTTCTAGTTTATGCCTTTGTACCCCTAGCAGGAAGGGAGTGGGTGCCATGACGATGTCTATCAGCACTGAGGGAACGGTGGAAATGAAGGTGTGTTGCCATGTGAACGGGTAAAGCAACGCTGCAACCGCATGCAGCACTTGGGACAGGGTGCTGGGAAGAACAGAGACACTTTCACAACTGGGAGAGCATACTGTGGGGAACAGGCACGGCTTAACACCCTGAAACACCCTGCTGGAGTAAGCCAGTGTTCCAGGTACAGTGATGTCCTAATGCTGTAAGGGTTGTGGTTAAAGTTTTACCTGAGTTCGTCTGCAATAAAGACGATTCGTCGTTCGAGCACAGTTGAGGCAAACACCTGAAGTACCTCCTCGTCTGTGAGACAGCGGAAGAGCGTCCTGAAGTCCACATGCTCCAGCCAGGAGTCCAGCGGCCTCGTCAAACTAATGATCTGGAGATGGACAGGACAGACAAACAAAAACCATGCGAAACTTTAAGTAAGCATTGTGCAACAC
>JACXGM010038820.1:0-10735 GCA_016801145.1 Umbra pygmaea
TGTGTGTGTGTGTGTGTGTGTGTGTGTGTGTGTGTGTGTGTGTGTGTGTGTGTGCGTGCGTGTGTGCATGTGCAAGTGGTGTGTGAGAGTGGAATCATAATTCTTCCTTAAGAAGGAAATCAGAGCTCCAGAAGTTGTGCGTTGTGGTGAGAGGTTCTGTTAATAACCAAGAACCTGCGTCCTCAAAACACTACCCCAACTCCTGCAGGGTCCACTACCGCCATGGACACTGGTCTAAGGTAGTGAACTACTGTGGGTGTAGGGTGCCATTTAGGACGAAGCCATGGACATTACTGATCACACTGTGGGCAGAAAGAGGGATGGAGACCGCCAAGGAGAGAGTGAGGGAGAGAGAGAGCACAAAGACTAGGTTTTTTGGACGGGTGCCGCAGGGTGTGGTGTTAGAGGGAATGAGCCCTCTTATGATGCTCCCTATTTGACTCACCCTTTCTCCTCTGTTTCTCCGGTTATTCTCCATCGTTTAATGGGCCTGAATGTAGCGTAGTGTGTTTGCATCTGCCTCTGTGTGTGCACACGTGCCGCTTTTGTCTCTGCTATGCCATATCTCTGGTTTGTGTGCATCATCTTGTGTGTGTCAGTGTGTACATGTGTGTGTTCCCACGTGAGTGTGTCTATGTCCATATAGGAGCTGTTTAGTGTTCATGATGTATAGTTCTGCACAAGGCTGAGGTCTCATAAATCCACAAGGCTCCAGAAGCTCCACATCACCAAAGAAAGTTCTAGAGTAACACCCCCACCCAGAAAGTAAACCGTTACCAGACACACAGTCCTAACTCAGCTAAAGAACAAATTGGCGTGATGCAGCAAAACTCACAGTGTAATTGACAGGGTGTGTTTGAGTTTTTGTGTGTGTGATAGTGTGTAAGTGCGGGTGTGTGTGTGTGTGTATCACATGTTCTAGTGATACCCAGGTGATCACAGTTTAACTGGATGAACTGGTGCAGGGCGTCTGAGGATACACCAGTCCACCGGCCGTTGATCAAAAACAGAAGTATGTTCTCAGACAACAGAAATTCAGTTGTGGGTACATGACTTTTAAACAGCCTGTGTATTAGCCTGTAATGACTAAAACAGAGTGCTGTGGTTACTGTAGTGCTTTAGTAGGCATTCCTATAAATAATATATGCATTGTAGTGAAAGGCTACACACCTTTTACACATTATTGTATAGTACTGACGTTGAGTCATTAGGCCAAAAACAAAGGATAAATGTTGCTAAATGTATTGTGCAAATCTATGGTCCTGTAAAATAATTCACGTCATGGCTGCCAAAGATGGTTTCAACAAGTATTAACTCAGTAGTGGGAAGACGTGTAATCAAACTAATTTAAAATATAATGCTTTATTGATTTGAAAAATGTCCTACTTTTTTAAACTATATGAATATTGTTTTTATTTTATAAGTACTGTTTTACTTGGACAAAATATCAAAAGGACTAAGAAGATGTGTAGATTTCCAGGGCTCAGATGACTAACGCTATACCATATTTTTATCCTGGAATTACAAGGAAAGTTTAAGCTTATGTTATGCTAAGTGAGTGGCTATAGTGCCCGGGGATTATTGGTGTGTACTGTGTATTGATAGTAATTGTTACCCTTTATATGTGTTGTAAATGTGTGTGTGAGACGTTCTGTGTGTGTGCGTGTGTGTGTACAAGCACAGGCACCCTGTAATTTGATCAACCTGTATTAACAATATAAATACCAAGCGGCAACTGTAAACATGATTGCAACTAAGGACTGAATCATGGCACGCCCGGAGTTACTTGTTTCATTGTATAATTGCGATCAAAGTATAATATGTTTATATTTTCTTTGCTATCGAAAATGAGCTCGAAGATTGACATAAGAGTGGTGTGAATATTTCAGTGGGAAAAGATAGAGCGATAGATTGCGAGAGAGAAAGGGTGAACGCCAGAGCGAGAGCGTTGGCGAGGGGGAGTGTGTTTTAGAGAGAGCGCAAACTTTTCCCCAAAGTTTCTGCTTTCACTTTCAGCTCTCGAGGCGGGGTTAGTGGTACAACATGGAGTGAGAGCGAGTGGGACGGCGGAGCGATTTGCAATGCAGAACCACAGCGAATTTCCAACTTCCATCCAACTTGAATAAGATTCCACTTTTTGAACTCTGAAATAACCATGTACTCCCCTTATTGCTTGACACAGGTAAATCAACCTTTATTTGGTAGAGTGACTGTTGCTTTCCATCCGGATGTTGTTTGTTAGTGTTGTCCGTCTCCATGTATAGCTCCGCTTGTCAATAATTGGTTTAGGGAGGTTTTCGCTATCTGTTCCGTTTTGATACTTTTCTGCTTGTCTTCCACTCTCTCCCTCTCCCCTTTCTTTAATGGCATCTCTCCAACAGGCTTTCGTGCGCGTTTCATTGCACATGGTTAGAAGAGAAAATGGCGCTTCTCCCAAATCTACTTTATATTTAAAGGAGGAGAGAGGAGAACTCAGGAGAGAGAATGGGGCATGACTGATATTGGTTGCTTGTTTTGCTGTCATAACGCTATATAAAAACAAACAAACAAACACGTGAATATTAACATTGAAACCACATTGAATGGGTTTATTTAGGAAAGTTATATCTTGACTGTGGACATTGGCGATACTTTTCACTTGTTGCAGCTATAATTGTGGTTCTATGGAGGTGTGTAGCGACTGTCACTGTGCTTGTTATTCAACCCACACGACAGCTGTAGCCGGGATATCGCACGGCTTTATCCTTTGCTAGCCCTATGATGAGAAATGTATTTACCCTTGTAGTTTTAGAAATAGGGTTTTATACATGCCGTAAAATATATTGTGTTATAATAATAATGATATAGGAACTAGATACTGAACGTTTTACATTATTTCTATGAGATTTCCCCGAATATGTGTTTAATTCCCTCCATATATTTTACAGACATGGTAAAATTACTTGTAGGCCTATATAAGTAAGTGTACCATGCAATGTTGTATGTTGTATATTGCAATGTTGTATTCAATTATAGCGGATGTTAAAGGCCTTTAGATTGAAATACTTTGACAAATGCAGTTTAGGTAGTCTAACGTGATATTTAGCTTTATATGACTTTGCCTTCTGGCAATCTTATACTTTTCATGCAAGAATACAAATGTATATCTACAGATGTATACCTACATGAATGGTTGCTGTTCTTGATATTCTTTTGCGTTTATTGTCGACGTCAAAGGCGAAAAAATAACTTTGGTAATTGGTATTTAGGTCCGTTTGCGTTACATAACCGAGGCCGGTCCACCAACGTTGGTTTGTTATGATCGGATCCAGTATATTTAGACAGACCTTGAATACGGGTTGTGTAGGTAGTGTGCTCAGTTAGGTTACATTCAACAATACTAAAGCCATACAGCGTTTGTTATGTTAGTTTCAGCATATACCACACGAAGCACGCATACATTTGGCTCAGAGTTTTGAGGATTTAAACTATGTACTTTTTGAAACGTGATAAAATAGCCTATCTATTTCACTATTTATTTTGAGGAAAATCTATTCATGTTAGTGACTGAAAGATTTAATATGAAAATCGTGTGAGTTTATATACGGCCTCAAATGGGACATTAACCTTGATAGGCCCATTTTGCTTTGCGTGCAGGCCTCGATAGCTTCACGAGGTGGCCTATGCTGAACAGGTGGTGAAATTATGAAATGACAAATGCGCAAAATATTGAATTAATTTGATTGGAAAATATTTATATTTATTCAAGCATGTTATTATGGATATTGTATTTGAACGTCACTGCAGCGTCTGAAAACAATCTCAGTACCTTAAGGAACAGTGCGATCTTCATGACCTGACTTGTTTGCGCTCTGAAGCTCGAAGGGAATATACACATACCGAATGATGCATTTGTTTTTTAATGTTTACTTATATGTCATCTCAGCAATCGTTTCACTCTGTTCTATTGGCCGCAGGCAGGACATAAACTATAGCGAATCTCCCAAATTATACGTAGATCCAGTAGGCTTATATTGCAATGTTGCTTTCTTATTCATTTTGGTGTGCTACTTTATGTTCTCTTTCATTTTGTTTTGACTGTTAGGCACTTCTATTTTTTGGCCTATAGTTATTGGTTTGCATGAATTGAAAAAGAAAAAAGGGCAATAGGTCACGAGGTTGTAGCATGTTTTTTTCAATAACAAGTAGCATTGCTATGCCCACCTGTACCTACATTTAACATATTCATCATAACATAGTAGATCTAATCATAATTTAAATAGGGTAATTCACAAAATACATGATGTGTATTAAACAAAATGCTTATCAGTGAAATACGGTTGCCATTTGTGCCTTCTCTATCCAGCAATGTACATAACTCTATTATGTTATTTTTATTACAAGTAAATATATTACTGTAACAGTTTAACAGGTTATTGTTACTGTATTTTATTCACCTTTTGAATTGTGGAAGTAGGCCCATTAAACCGTAATTTTCCTTTTGAAAGTGGTCCCATCTGTCTGCTGTTAAGACTGTAAGATTATCAGCAAAAATGTTAAAGAAAAGTTTTAGGACACATTTCTGAAATAAAATTAAAAAACAACATTCATTATTTCTTTAAAGATGTCTTGTCATTTGGGACAACTCGGGTCATAATTAAACATTTCCTACAGGAGTTCAGACAATTAGATTTTTCCTTTTATTTCCCTAGGCCCTACATTTATTCAGAGCGCTTCTGTCAAAAAGCTGGATATTTGGTTTGGATATTTTCAAGCCAAGTGCATATGGGGTTGAGGTCCGCGCGCATCAAGTTTCTCTTTCTTTCCATTAATTAAAATTAATTGGCAACAGTTCCGCCACACGAGCCCAGCAGCGCAGCAAGCGCGTTCATGCGGTCCATATGCGCAATACATATTGATCTTGTTAACCTTCTGTGTGCTGGTCTGTCCTACTCGCGACTGATTCATTTTCTACCATTAATTGAATATTATGATCTACGTGTAGTAGCATACATTATTTTGCGTTTTTGCAACGCATTTATAACAAGGCAAATTTCCTTGGCCTCCAGACATTATGTAGATAATTTGGCAGTGAAATATGAAATAAAATACACTAGCCTACGTATTTTTTGCCTGTTCCAATTTTATGTTTGCAATTTATGCATATTCTTGTGATATGATCTTTTGACTTAAAAGTTTCCAATGTGGAGGGTTGTTTGAAGAGGGCCCAATTAACGATCGGGTGTGCGTGTTCACTTGCGTGCCTGCATGTTTTTATATGCGTGTGCATGCTTGTATCCACATCTTACCACCCGCTGTCCACATCATCAGGGCTGCCCCCCCCACCCCCAGGGAAATATCTTCACGTTCCTCCACAATCTACATTTTGTCTGGAGATGTTCTTTCAATTATCTTCGATTTTAACCATGTTGTTAATAATTAAATCATCTGCGTGTGCTGCATGCAAAGTGGTAACAAATGTTAACCAAACAACCCAGGGATCCATTATTGATGAGGATAAAAGCTTTGTTGGAATGGACATGGTTAGGTGAGGGACCTTGGGCATGACGCGTTTTGGACGCGCAATATGAATAGACGATTTAAATTCTTTCAAGGGGATGCTAAGAAGCAACGGGATTCATTTGCATAACATTTTAATATAGTTTCAATGTCGCTGTGGTGTCGTTTAAATTAACATTCTGTGTTTTGATATCATTGTTGTTTTAGTGCCTTCCACTCTAGTTTTCCTGCAAATTAGATCTTTAGAGCAGACTGCACCTCTCGAGTCCGGGGTTTGCTTTTTTACGAAGCTGCCGCAGTACATTTCACGCACGTGCCAACTTTTAGAAGTTTATTGAAACTCTTGATACCAACATACTTAACCCTTTCCCTTCTAGATGTGCTTGCTTTCTTAATTGTTTTTGGCTATATTACCGATGTTTTACACGAGTAGGCCTACTTAAAATGCACGGAGTCGTTTGTAGCAATTGTCTGCCTTATGTTCGATTTGCAAACAGAAATAAAATAGTTTTGTCAAAAAATAGGTGTGACTTCATATGCATTACGCATATGCGAATATATATTTAAATATCATATATATATGACCGTAATAAGCATCTCTCAAACAAAATAAATATCAGTTGTTTGGGGTAGGAAGAAGACACGCATTGAGTACTGTATATGTCTGTGTCCATAGTGATTCACAATGCGCAATACTGACATGCAGTGTGTTTTTGAAATGTTACCAGGAGGCACGTCTGTGTTGCCCTATTTCACCAGGATTAGGTTTAACTACTTAATTCACACAAACAAATCTTAAGTTTTGGAATATGTTGCAGAAGATGGCCTTATTATTTTTTTATAAATCACTATGGAATAGTTGAAAAACCGTGAATTAACATAAAAACCAAACCCAATTGTATTATGTTGTATGCACTTTCAAGTTGAAGCTTGCCATTTTAAATACCAATGGAAGTAGACAGATAGAGATAGATAGCTAAGTCAATAAGTCCTGTGAGTTATTCTTGTTAGTCCTGGAGGGAACACATGCGTCAGTGTAGGGTTTTGGTTACACCGCGACCGGATGGTGACTGTGGTGACTGTGCTGTTGGTGTAAGCCGATGTGGGCCCCTGATCCGGTAACATAGCCTACCACACCGTTTACACTGCAGCTCCCAGTGGCATCACTTTTCACCACACCAAAACAGAGACAGTGGCTGCTGCACTGGGTGGAGATAGAAATAATATTTACAGAATGGCATCCCAGCCACCATCACATAACATACCCATTCAAGTTATTCTATTTCTATGGCTCGAGAGATTAGAATGGGAATAAGGTTTGGGGTGGTGGAAGGGTAGAATGCTCGGCTCGGGCGCTGCCTGGCACGCTGACACCCCGGGGAACATTGTGTTCTGGTTACTTATTCATCTCCTACAGGTTAAAGCCGAGCAGCGCTGCCCCAAGCCAGGAGGGCCGGAGGTGGTCACTGGACACGGCTACTGGGGCCGCGAATTAGCCCAAACTGATGCTGAGTGTACATACAGTAGGTGTACAGGATCAGTAATTCTTGTGGAGTTTCCAATCCTGAATGTACACAATGTACTGTAGCCATAATTAACATTTTCAAAGATAATAACAATTCTGTATACTTCACTCATCCACCCTTGGAAATATTCAAGGCCGAAGCTAACCGAAGTCCGGTGGGATACCGGGTATCTCTGAGGCCAGGTCCTGTCCTGTCGCGGATCTATCTGTATGAGAAACACGTCTTTGAGGAAGATGACTTAAATCCATCCTCTGTTCATCTGTTTATCTGTGCAGTCTTCCTGACCGCCCATGGAAAATGGATTTACCGCTACTGCTCTGCAATCACCGTGCAACACAGGATAATAGGTGGCTGAGTGTTTCCTCTGTGTGTGTGTCACCACCTCCCCACCACCCCCCAGTGTGGATTAGGTTTTGGCTGAGCTCTGGCCAGTTGTAGCAGGCAGCCCCCGCAGCGATCTGGTGCTACTCTGCGATATACTACTGTGGCCACACACACACACACACACGCGCACACACACACACACACACGCACACATGCGCACACACACACACACACACACACACACACACACACACACACACACACACACACACACACATATGTTATAGATAGATACCGTGACATTGTGTGGCGGTAGTGATTGGGGGATGGGGTTAACCATTATCAGTTCAGTACGGCACATAGTGTGGATGTGATTGACTTTTGATTAGATTCAGTGTATTATAACACAGTGTCACCCACAGGAGCCTAGCCTATTGGGGCCACCATGGTCAAAGATGGTGTTTTGCCCTTGCCAAACCTGAAGATCTTGCATACTATAAACTGCCCTCTAAAACCTAGGACGCTAGTTGGTTGTAGTGCACTACATAGGTCGTAGGAGGTTAATTGGGAGGCGTGGACACCAGGCAGACCAGTAAAGAAAGTAGTGGGATAGATTTTAACTAAAGGAGAAGAGGACGATGTCTGGGTGCGTGGGTGCAGTCGTTCAGCTATGTCCTGGGAGAGACCAGACTTTATCCTGCTGTTTTGCTTTTCGCTCTTCTCCCGAATGATTCTTTTTTGTTTGAATTGGGCAGCATTTGATTTGGGTCCTTGACTGTCGATGTTGTTGAATAAGTTCTTTTTTATTGTCGTTGCCCCCCCTCCACCTCCCCCGTTTGTTTTTCTTTTTTCCTGTCTTCGGTTCGGTTCTCTTGCTCGTCGGCTATCTAACCCAGTGAATGGGACAAAGCAGTTAACCGTGAAATTACAGCTCTTAGTTACTTAGTGGGGTTTTTTTTCTCCAAAGAGGATTTTACACTTGCATGCATTCATACACCGACCACTCACACATAAACCGCACCCATACTTCTAATTAGAGCCACTAGCCAATTAAATGTATAAACATTGATGTCTGTCTAAGCAGTTCTATTGAATGCTTATCTATAATCAATGTATTCTGTCAGTATATAATTACAGTGGTTCATTTATACATTTCAAGCATCAAACAGAAATAAATGTATTAATCATATGCCTTGATTTTTGCTACATCAGGTAAATGCATTTGTATAGTGTTAGGGAAATTCATCTGGCTGCTAAGAACTTATTTTTAAGGCATTTCTATATTACAATGCGACATATTCATAAAGCCTCCACTAAACCTGGTGGGGAAACTGGAAATATTGTCATGGATTTAAAGAAAAGTTTAATACAATTAATTGAACAGACTTTACATTCACCTGAGTAATGGAGAGCAGAAACACTGTTAGATGAATCATAGTGAGCTATAGAGGAGCTGATTTAAAACACAAAGTCAGCTGTTAACCTCTTAACGCCGACTGTCCCTCATTTGCATCAAACCCCTTCCATTCAGACTGCAGGCGAGATAGCGTGTGTTTTCCCCCAATGCCGGTTTGTTTACATTCGATACATACCTAGGAAACTTTTGCACGCACTGGTTTCTCGTAGGACCGGTCGGAGTGTCACAAAGTTCTAACAAATTTGTGACATGAATAAATCTACATGTATGAGATGGGAAAATGTGTTTTATTAATTTTACCATTTTGTAAAATCTATTCACATAAATGCCTGTTGTCGCTAATTTGCATCATACCTAAATTTATATCTATTCTTTATTCTATAGACAAATTAACAATCTCAACTTAATTTAGCGTCAGCTTGGAACCAGAAACACACAGAAACACATAATTGTAAATAAATTCAGGCGTCAAGACGTTAAGATCATCTCTCAGTTCAGAAATGCATCAGCTAATAGAAGGCTGTCACACACGTTTTCCACTTTTTATCAAGTGCTTGATAAAAGATCTGTCTTTTAAATGTACATAATGGGTGAGTGCTATAATTTATTCTTAAACTTAAAAAAAATAGCATAGAAGCTACGGTAAACACAACTGGATTTTACAAGCACATTTTGTAAAACAACTGCAGTTGAAGACATATGTAAATAATAAAGATACAACTATGTTTCTACGGAAATATAAAATCAACATAGACAAAAAAACATATATATATATATATATATGTGTAGTAAAAGTTACAATTGATTTGAAATACTGATAATCTCTCTGGCATAATTCCCACACACCTAAAGCAGGCGTGGTCTGTAGGTGTAGACTGTGATCGGTTCCTCTTCATGAAAGCTGTGCATTAAAGCCTGATAATAATGGGATCTGTTTGATATTACCAGCCCATTGGTTATAGTCCAAGTGATGTCAGCCTATAGGATGGGCTGTATAATATCCATGCTAGCTCTCATTAGTATAGCTGGTTAATATGCTCGTGGTTCCTATGACTACCGGACCTGTTGGGCAGCACCAGCACTGAAGGTCATTTATTTTTTACCCGTGTTAAGTGTGTGTGTGTGTGCACTGGGGACGCATGGGGTAAGTGTGCATGGAGAGGTGTCGACAGGAGCATCTAAAGCTCTAGGCATGTTTGACAGACGCAGACCGATATAGTACAGCAACCTTCTCGTTCACTCTCTCACACACACACGCACACACGCACGCACGCACACATGCACGCACACACACACACAAAACATATCCACACACATTTTCTATCCACACACACACACACAGATGTTCTATCCACACACGCACACACACCAAACACACAGATGTTCTATCCACACACACACAAAACACATACACGCACACATGTACTGTCCACACACACAAAACACACCTATCCACCCACACACACACGTTCTATCCACACACACAAACAAAACAAACACACACACATGTTCAATCCACACACACAAAAAACTCATGTTCTATACACGCACGTGCACAAACCACACACCATACTGTCCAGTCTACATTTGATACTATAGTAGAATGACTAGTAAAATATCTCTGTTGTTATAGTCAGTCTCTGAGCCTTGGTGTAGTCCCAGAGTAATAGAGCGGTCAGGGACCAAGCTACTAGGGTCAGTCCAGTCCATCTCACTGGAACAACGTGTGCCCTGCTCTGCAGGGAGACCATGGATCTGGCTGCCTGCCAGTCGTGGAAAAATCTATAACCCATTGTGTAATATACCATATCTTTACCTCAGGTGAACCTGGCAGAAGAACCACAGCTGGAAACATGGAGGGTGTGAGCTGGGAGGGAGTGGAAAAGAGTCTGTGTCTGTGTGTCTGTGTGTGTCTATGTAAGTCTGTGTAAGTCTGTGTGTGTGTGTGTGTGTGTGTGTGTGTGTGTGT
>JACXGM010038821.1:0-10737 GCA_016801145.1 Umbra pygmaea
CTCCGTTATCTGCCGCAGTCCACACCACATGCGCCTTGGGTCTGAGCTGTTGTAGTTGGACTCCAATTTGTCCCTATAGCCTCTTTTAGCATCTCTGATGGCCTTCCGTAGGTCATATCTGGCCCTCCTCAGAGCCTCCAGGTCCCCAGAGTTATAGGCAGAGGACCGTGCTGCAAGCTTGGCATGGACATTACTGTTAACCCAGGGCTTTTGGTTGGGGAAGGTCTTAACATTGACCCGTGGAACGACATCATCTATGCACTTGGTGATGAATGCTGTGACAGAGTCAGTGTATTCATCAATGTTGTCGCCAGCTGCAATACGGAACATTTCCCAGTCTGTGGTTTCAAAGCAGTCTTGGAGAGTAGTGATGGCTTGGTAACTCCAATTTTTGGACTGCTCGAAAAACCGTTTTTTCCTGTTTCAGACGTTGCCTGTAGGTTGGGAGGAGAAGAATGGAGATGGGATCTGCCTTTCCAAAGGCAGGGCGGGGGATGGGTTTAAAGCTGTTACGGATCGTTGAATAACAATGGTCAAGAGTCTGGTCACCTCGAGTGTGAAAAGAAATGTGCTGATGGAATTTGGGCAGCATTTCTTTCATGTTTGTCCTGTTAAAGTCTCCAACAACAATAAAAACAGACTCAGGGTGATCATCCTCCAGCAGGCCATTTATTATTCCATATATTTTCGCCTGCGGGAGTATGTAGACTGCTGTGATTATAGCGGACGAAAACTCCTGGGGGAGATAGTTTACTGCAATGCCTGAAGTTATTTTCTTTTTCTGTAACAAATGCGGTGCAGGGAGTAGATGGGAGGCAGTTGCGAAGTGAAAAAAAGTTTTAATATAATGTGAAAATACTTCAAACTTGAAAGTGACTACAAGAAGTGTAATTATTCCAAAGATATCATTCACGAATGCACTAACACACATTACACATAACAATGAATGACAAGGGGGTCTGCGTGACAGAGTGGGCTAAGCCACTGCCTTGCAGGACAGTCAACATCATGATAGTCAGTGGTTTGAGCCTGACTATTGCTTCTCCGACTTTGCCCGGCCCCCCAGCACGAGGCAGCGCAAATTGGCATAGCGCTTGCCTGGGATTTGAGCTAGATAAGTCGAATTATCAATCTTTCCACATTGCTCCAGCGACTCCTTTCAGTTGCAGAAAGTATATTTGGTGAGTGTAATCATCCCGTACATGATCTGACCAAAGGCTTCCGTGTTGAATGAGCAGCCCAAACAGAATCAGCCAGCTCTGCCCCATGTCATCTGTCCAGGGAGATGCGGTGCTGCTAACAAGGCAAGATCAGTGAGAAAGACTAATTGAGAGGGGAGAAAAATTTGGAAAAATCACAAAAAACTAAAACAATTAATGACGGTACATAGAAGCACAAACAGGAACTAAATACACCTGATGAATGAATGAGACCTGGTGTATGTGGTTGCCAGGGAACACTGAACATCTACTGGGTGAATGTGATGTACTGGTTGTGACAGTCCAGGGGAACAGAAACACAAAGCGTAGTGGCAGGGAATGTAGCCACCAACTCAGGGTCCATGGAGGAGGGAGACAGTTACAATCGCAGTACAAGGAAGCTTTAAATTAAGAGATTTTGTCTTATCTAACTAATCAATCACAATAAACTAAAAAAATTACTTCCATTTAATGAGACAGCTAAAAAGAACCGAAGCAAAAATATATAAAAATCAAACCCTCCATAATATTCCATTTCTAAATCTGACCTCCTTTACTACTCAAATTACTTTAAAGCCAGACTCAGGAAATATTTATTTTTCAGTTTTTTATTTTTTACTTTCACTGCTTTGACTTAACAATGCTGAAGTAGATGTGGTAGATGTCGTACGGTAACTCTTGAACTTGAGAATTATTGACCGATTTTGGTTGTTCTCGGATGCATCTCTGGTAACGTTTATCCATATTATATTAAGAATTTACTTTACTCTGGAATTTTCCTTTAACTAAATGGCCCTAGATGTAAATATTGTTGCTCTATTCATAAAAAATGTCAAACGAAAAACAAAATTCTCAAAGCACAGGACCTCAGACAAGGTGATGCAAATGGAACAATTTGACATTTCTAAAAAGTTAAACTACTCTGGAAAATAAAAAATATTACACCGTCCCTGTACAGGGACGCATGTCCTGAGGAGGTTCAGAGTGATCTACCCAGTAATATTTTGTCTGTACATTTTTCCTTCAGGTGATATCCTTCATTTCAAGATTTCCAGTCTTAGTATGGTGAGGCTCTCCGCTACTGAACTTCAAAACAATGCTCCTGCCACACGTGCCAAGTACAACCCAAAGATCACAGATTGTCAGTGTTCATGACATCTCTATAATAATAAAAGACACAAGCTGGGGCAGGGCCATCTCTTTCACTGCACCATGCTTCTGGAAAAACCCTGCTATTAAAAAAGCACTCTACCAAAATGAATGTTCGAAATTGTTTTTATAAAAACAACACAAGTTGATTGTATTCGTATGTCTTTGGGTTTATTATACATAGTGTTCTTTCTCAAAATTTGACAAACACCTACTGAATCATTTTTAATTGAAGTAGAGAAGCATTTATTTGTTGTTTCATCAGAATGACTAAAATAGTCCATTTGGTTGTACATCAATAGTGGACACCAATTATACACAATTCTTGTCTCAAACTTGTGAGGAAATACACAACAGTGCTAAAATGGTATATCTCAAGAATAACCAGCTCTTGGGAGGGTCTTCTGGTGTTTCATTACAGACTAGAGTACAGTTTGGGGAAAACTCATTTTGCAGCTGGACAATTATAATATCTAATCTCAAAGACAGGAGATTTTTGACATTGTGTAGACTTTCACTAACACTATATTCCAATATAGTACATGAAAATAGGAGTGCTCAACCCAAACATAAGCACATCAGGTTGACTGTCTTTGGAAAAGGGCATTGTGGTCTAAGTAAAATGACAATGTTCACTTCCCTTCAAAATCTGTAAAACTAATGACAGGGATTTCTATGTTGTACTATAAACAGTTGGGAGCTCAAGGACACTTAGCCACTATTTATCCAGGCTTTCAAACCAATCAGAGAGTGCTTGTTAGCTGCAAAAGGGGCCAATGCAAAACCAGTACCAACACTGAGCTGGCACCAAATACAACATCCATTAGAAAATCCAGCCTCTACCATTACTAATATAAAAGCTTTAAAATCAGGCCAGATTCATAAGAGGATATAAACTGCATCCCACTAAATTGAACGATGAACAGATAAACCAGTGATACAATGGGTGTACTGTGGCTGTTGGCAGGGTCTAACTGCCCTGCTTGTGTGGCCAGATGAAACTGACATGACTGGATATGTCTGACTAGACAACACCAACTATTTACGGACACAGAAGAAAAAAATGTCCTCACACATATCAAGCTCGTTTTAAGATAGAAGTATTCACTAATGTCTCTCCTAAAACATATTTAATATATTTAGACACAGCTTATAGTTCAGTGCAACATGAGAATATAAGTGCAGTCCCATTATGAAACAAAGGATTACTTTCTTAATGTATATTCTCTCTCTCTCACTGTTTTGTAAAATTCTTTAAATAATATAGGGAATAATAATAATACTACTAGGGAAGGGTGTGGACGCTACATGTCTGCACGCACAAATCTGGATGCAGCCATCTTTGAGCCCAGTCTCCCACGTGATGATGACTTGCTATTTTTTCCATTTAATTTAGCAATTAAGACCATATTGTACATCCAGAAAGCATAGGCCAGGCAACAGCTAGTTTTAATTTCCATGTGTATAACAAAACTGTTCATGTTTCACATTGTATAATCTAGCCTAGGCTATATTAGATCAATTTTACAATAGTGTGATCTAACATAGTAATAGCCTTTAAGCTTATAATGAACTTAGTAAACATGTTTTATTGAATATAATAATATGAAACTACAGTATATCGAAGCGATTCCCTTGTAGCATACCAAAATAGATTTAAAAATGCCGAATCATCACAGCTTTTGTCTTTTCTGAGTCTAAACCTGTTTAATAATGAATTTTAAAGCTATTTTTGTGTCGGGGCTAAGTATGTGGTTTCTGATCCAAAAACGCTGTTGGCTATACTTCAACATACTAAACATTTGTGATGTCAAGATTTGGTTGAGCTGCACTATTTATAAATAACGTTGTCATAGAGTATTTAGTGTATTAATTGTACCATAACCTGTGTAAAAGCGACCACTCCATTGCTGTCCAGTCCTTGGTGCTGAAACTGTCAAATCCGACGGTTGCGGAAGACTGCTTTTCTAACATTTTCCTGATGTGCGGTATTCCATCATTTAGAAAACTCAGACATTAGAGAAAATGCATGCGTTATGTAGAGTGTGCATTGATGTGCTCAGATATTCCACGCACACAGCAAAGCACCGGTCGCTGTCCAAACCGAATCAACTGTAGAACTGCCCGTATTGTTAGATTTTCTTAGTAAAATAAGGGCCTAACACAAGTCATGTTTACTATGTGGACCCTAATTTCGACCTTCTGGTGCCAGTATGAATGAAGAGCCATGTAGTGTGGATTGTATTTTTTATTAGCTAAACGGAACCATATCTTCTAATGCCCATATTGACATCGGTATGTGGGTGTGATGTGTGGAATTTCAACAGCTAGGCAGTGACAATCACAAATAAAGCTAATTTTGCGCTTACCATCTCGGTCGCATAACTGTATCGCGTCCAAGCTGAGGTTCTTGATCATGCCCTCACACGGACTCATTGGGCTGGATAGATTGTGTCCCAAGGTAGGAACCTCCATTTCTGCCGGCTTTATTGCCTCTCCTGGTAGGCTTGTCGGTTGAAATTTAGTCGTTTGGAATTTTCGTTTTCCTGCAAAACTAGTCTCTCTTTACACAATAAAAAGCGGGCTATATACTATAGTGTTCTCAGCCCCTTCGCTCCCTTGCAGTTTCTCTCTCCAGGTCGGTGTGGCTGATTGCGCGTCAGCGAATCGTCACGAGCTCCTAGCACACTGCCGATTTGACACTGCGACGTGAGAGGCATAGGCCAATATAGTGAGACGATGTGCCAAGTCATTTTCATGTATACATTTTTCAATTGAGCTTGTCGCTATGGTTAATGAATCACAAACATTCAACCTATTTTTCTAGCAGATGGGACCTTACCGTGGTAGCCTACATGAATAGGTTATTGGGCGCTGAACGGATTAGAGCGTGTGCTTAACATATTCCGAGCTTTTTTACCCCATTACCCCTTCCTGACCTCCAGTTAAAAAAAATGAAGAAATCCTTCTAAATTCTTGATATTTAGCCTGTCCTTATGATTTTGAATTGACTTGTGTTGAAATAATTAATTTTAGAGCCTATTTAGTTAGTATTTATTTTTCGTCCATCAATTTATGCCTTAAGGCAGCATCAGACAGCATCCAAAGTGGGTAAGGCTAATTAAAGATTTATAAAATGTTTAAAGTTTGGTTTAATATATGCACCATGTCTTGCCACTTGGCTGAATTCTGGGCAACTGTAGTAATTATAAATGTTTTGATGTCATAATTATTTCCCAAATGAAGTACTTAGCCTATTTAGGAAACATTTCAATAAAACAAATCAATCAATGCGTTAAATTTTCATTATTCCCAAATGGTTAACGTCAGAGTTTAACTTTAGGAAATGGTAAGAAACAAACAACAACAAATGCTTGAAGCTTCATAAAAGTAGCACATGGCCCATGAAATTTATATGGTTTTACATCCCCCTTCTTCACTCTCTCTGTGCTGGGGGAGGGAGGGTGTATGCCAGTAATTATCTCTCGCCACACCCAGTATATCAGTAGGACCCAGTGTACCAGGAGGTCCCAATGAACAGAGTTGCTCCAAGTCACGTCAAGATAGCTACGTGAACAGCTAGCTAGGCAATGTATTCTGTTTTTTATGTCTTCAGGGCTAAAGCAAAACCAAATGCTATTAGGAATATGATTCTAAAATAATAGATTAATTCTAATATGTATCAGGAGCCCCATGTTTGATCAAGGATAATGTCCATAGAGAAACCTCTATTCTTAAAGGACACTCATGACATTAGTGATGCACTGTTACTATACAATTTGATGGCTTGCATCCCAAAGAATACTGGGACAAAGATATGGACTATATTTTCAGCAGGCTCTCTGTGGTATGGCTGTGTTTAGACAGACAGCCCAATTATTTTTTAATTTTCTTCACAAATTGACCATCTCCATTCAGATCATATCTCTTCAAATCCGATTGTTTTCAGCACTGGTCTGTGTAGTAAAAAGACAATTTAATGCAAAATTAAATATCAGCATTGTGTTAAGGCAGCCTATTTGACTACTGAGAAGAAATCAGACATGACGATTGCATAAATCTAAATGTCATTGATATATTTGGAAATAAGAATGCCCGCTTATATAGTAGATAAAGAATGTAAATGTAAATACACATATACTTTTGCAAATGTGTGTACACACATATAAAATATGATTTCCAAATAATGTAGCAGATTCAACAATGTCACTATTCAAATTGTGAATTACTATTTCCAATATCAGTCATACTCATTATTAATCAAATACAGGACAAATATTGTCAACTTCTCGTGAGATTTAGAAGACAAATACTTTGCCTTCATATTCATGTGTGCATTCATTTTGAGGAGGATTACTTACTGGGGTTATGGGCAGGCGATTATTATACATCCATAAGCTCATAATCACTGTGGCATTGAAATGCAGCACACTCCAAAGATATTCTAGCTATTGAACTATATTAAACAACCTTCTGATTGAATAAGGCCACTGCGTCATTATAGTAGTCATAGTTCTGGGCCAAACATATTTTTGTAAAACTGTGCGTCAGATACTGTATATGATAACATATTTTACATGAAGAAAAAAAATGTCAGCTCTTAACCAAGCAATGAAACCAAATATAACTAAACATACACTGTTTTAACTGAGACTAGTTGTTACAATGTAATGTAAACGGTATGCCTCTGTTTAGGATTGTAGGCTACCACCATTAATTCAGTTGGTGGTAGCCTCCACCAGTGCTGTTGCCAGAGAATTGAATGTTCATTTCTTTATTATGAGCTGCCTCGCACATTGCTTTGTAGAATTTGTCCGTTTGTTCAGCTGAGCTCCACCGAACACGTGCACACACACCAGGCCTGGACCTTCACATCTGGCTTCTCACAATGTGCTTGCCCTAACTGCAGTTCAGTAATGTTACATTGATGGCCACTGGCATGCTGAAGAAGTGTGCTTTTCACAGATAATCAGATTTTGCCTGTGCTGGGCAGTAAAAGTGTGGCATGTTTCTATTTTCGCTTATTGTTCTTACTGTGAGGGCTGATTTTCATAACACACTGTGTCTGAAAGAGACTACACACTCCTTTCTAATGGCTGCATTTGTTATCCTGGTTTTGCGTTCCAGACATTCGGGCTATTCAACTATGTTTGTTTTTGTCCTGGATTTCTAATATGGGATTAATTTAGACATAGAACACCAGGGACCTCATGTATAAATGTTGCGTACGCATGAAAAGCTTGCGTACACTGGCTTTCACGCACACAAGTGTAATGTATAAAAATGAACTTGACGTAAGAATGTGCGGGCCATCCACAAAGTCTTGTCTGGCTCTGTAACGTGACGAATTCTAACAGAAAAGTTCAGAAACTCACCAAACATTACAAAATAAAGTTTCCACTAAAGTTACTGTCATCCGTCTATGACGTTGACCATTCAAAAATCTCAATTACCTCCACTTATAAAATTTTGATCATTGATGTGGATGATTCACATCAAAATGCCAAAACACAAACGGGAAATGCTATTAACTGTTTAATCTGCCACCATTTAATAATTTCTGTTAAATTTGAGGGTGTCAACTGAACAACAAAATCACTCAGGAAATGCATGTCACCCTCTTTATATGGTTAATATTGCACGCAGCATGGATTATTTACCACAGATTAAATATATACTTGCTGTGCTGTGCAACTGGAAGATTGATATGGGAAAATGCATTTGTCTCTGTGAGCCTGACTGGTTGTCAAGAATACGACTCAGAGGGCAAAGACGTGTAGTTTACAATAATATTTAATAGCAATAATAAAGTTCCATATACACACGTGAGTTCAACAGGATTCACAGATGGCTCAGAACTACAAGAATAGTTTCCAGGTGTTAACAGGCCAGGCAGTACTAGCGATACACAGATAGTTCCAAATGGTACAATATCAGGTTTCAAGGAGAGTAAGGAGGCAGGCAAGGGTCGATGAACTGAAAGGCTCTGGGTAAAGATACACAAAGGCAGAATCCAAAAACATGGTAAACAGGCAGAAACAGGTCAGAATACTTTCAATACAGCTCCGAAAGTCGCGCTCAGCAAGTCGAATGAGACAAACAACACCTCATAAGGAACAGAACAAGGAGCATGGACAGCCCGCTTCCAATCACCCCACAGATTTTCAATGATATTCAGGTCTGGTGTCACGATGTGTAGTGGTTTAGTGGAGAGAGAGCGAAAGCAGGCAGATGGAAGGTTTGCAATGTTTAATAGAACAGTCTGGTAACATGCAGGAATTGCAAATTACAGGTGAACTGGTTAGAGCAAGTGTACAACGGACAAACCTATATAGCTTACTATGCTCTTTACAGTGGCATAAACACTGACTGCTAAACATATAGGTAAAGAGTGTATGCTTACTTCCCAGCTCCAACTACACACTTTTCACTTACATTAATATCCCTGTGGCTCCCAGACAGCTTCTCACACAACATAACGTATCATTCATGGAATACAATGACCAACACCTCACCATCTTCAAAACACGGTTTTTGACCGTTCTCACCATCCTTCGCCTTTTCCTCTCTGATATTTTACTTGGCCTGCCACTTCTGGCCTTAACAAGAACTGTGCCTGTGGTCTTCTATTTCCTCACAGAGGACACTGATAGCTTAAATCTCTCCGATAGCATTTTGTAGCCTTCCCCTAAACCATAATGTTGAACAATCTTTTTTTTCAGGTCATTTGAGAGTTCTTTTGAGGCCCCCATGTTGCCCCTCTTCAGAGGAGAGTCAAAGAGAACAACAACTTCAAATTTGCCACCTTAAATACCTTTTCTCATGATTGGATGCACCTGTCTATGAAGTACAAGGCTTAATGAGCTCACCAAACCAATTGTGTGTTCAAATTAATCTGTGCTAGGTAGTTACAGTTATTTAAATCAACAAAATGACAAGGGTGCCCAAATTTATGCACCTGTCTAATTTCATTTTGATGCATATTGCACATTTTCTGTTAATACAATTTGTGGATTGTGTTCTAAATACAAGTGCATTAGCAGGTGTGCTAAGAATGTAAACAATGAAGGAGACTCAACATATTGAGTGTAGGTATGAAATGAATAAATAAATACAAGTTATAAACACAATATTTACTAAATAGCAATTAAATATTCTTTCATCTATTCTAGTCATTCATTCATTCATTCATTCATTCATTCATTCATTCATTCATTCATTCATTCATTCATTCATCTAAGGCCAATTCAGATCAATGATTTGCAACGAAACTAAATGCAAATTGCTAATTAATTCCTGAT
Organism: Umbra pygmaea; assembly: GCA_016801145.1. NCBI lineage: Eukaryota > Metazoa > Chordata > Actinopteri > Esociformes > Umbridae > Umbra > Umbra pygmaea. Next base: position 9,650 of record JACXGM010038821.1, read on the forward strand.
GTTCTAAAACTGCAATAATGCTTGTAATTAGGAACTGTAGGTCTCCAGGGGCCAGCCAACAGATAAAGATACTTTCCAAAATGGCACATTCTAATGATATACATATAGTTTTGGAAAAGAAACCACAGCTAATTTTTCTTTAAATTAACTCCCGTGAATACCTCTGTAATGTGATCAAGAGGAAGATGAATGGTCACAAGCCATCAAACAAAGCAATGTTTTGCATCAGGAGTGGCATAAAGTCACTCAACATAAATGTACTGTAAAAGATTGTTGGAGAATATGCCAAGATGCATGAAAGCCAATTATTTTTATCTACAGATACACTTTTTGGACTCTCAAAATAATTTCTGTACTCTTGCTAAATTCAGTAACATTATTATTGTGTTGTTTATTTTCTTTGCATTATTCGAGTTCTGTTAAACTGCATCTTTATTGTTACTTTGAGCATGTCTGTAAATAAATGCTATGAATGATCATATTTGAATTTAGAATTAGGGCAATATTTTGTCAGTAGTTTATGTAATAATACAACAATTTTCATTTTACAAAAACACATGTATTAGTAGTAAAACCATATATACTTCTGATTTTAAAGTTATCTTTTATTTTTTTTCAGAGTCTATACTAGTAAAATAAGGCAAATATATATTAAAATATGTATATACAGGTCCTTCTCAAGAAATTAGCATATTGTGATAAAGTTCATTATTTTCCATAATGTAATGATAAATATTAAACTTTCATATATTTTAGATTCATTGCACACCAACTGAAACATTTCAGGTCATTTATTGTTTTAATACTGATAATTTTGGCATACAGCTCATGAAAACCCAAAATTCCTATCTCAAAGAATTAGCATATTTCATCTGACCAATAAAAGAAGAAAAAAAAGAAAAAGTCAACCTTCAAATAATTATGTTCAGTTATGCACTCAATACTTGGTCGGGAATCCTTTTGCAGAAATGACTGCTTCAATGCGGCGTGGCATGGAGGCAATCAGCCTGTGGCACTGCTGAGGTGTGATGGAGGCCCAGGATGCTTCGATAGCGACCTTAAGCTCATCCAGAGTGTTGGGTCTTGCG
>JACXGM010038822.1:0-10737 GCA_016801145.1 Umbra pygmaea
GATAGTTTGAAAAATCCATCTATACCTTGTTCTTATAGCTAGCCGAAGCCTGTGTGTGCGCACTGCGCAGTGGTGCCGTAAAGCTTTTCGTTATACCGCGAGACCTGATATCACGCGATAACTTCCTGAAGCTGAGGCCTGCGATCGCCGACTCAAAGTTGCAAGTGTGGTTTTTCAGCTCACAGACGCTAGGGGGGAGTGATACGACCAAAAATCAACTCGAAAGAAGTCATACAACCATTCCATTGACTTTGAAGCTGTTCAGTTAAGGTAAATTAAGCTAAATAAACTGCATAGTTCCCCTTTAAAAACTTGAGGATCAGACAATCGCAGCATAATTGTGGACCAATTTACTGAGTAAAAGCAACTAAGCATTTATGAGTAAAATGCAATATAGAATAGGACAAGGCTTTTTCCACTATTTCACACAGGGCAGGACAGGATATGCCCTAGAAACACTAACAAAAGGGTGTGAATTTAGACTAAACAATCACAGAATGTTATGCTGTCAAATAGACAAATGAGAAGATTACTTACAATGTTTAACTGTGACAGATAATGTCAGTTGTTTCATCCAATTGCTGTGCAAAAAAATCTATAAAAATCTAATATAATCTATTACTTTTTTAATCTCATTTTTGATAGAAGATGAAATGCATGTAATCAAATTATTCTGAATTGTTATTGCCATCCCAGAGAAGACAATGGAGGTTTCTATATGCTCAGCAAGTAAAGCATCAATAACATCTGCAAGCTCTTTATAGTGACCCATGTTAGCAGAACATTATACAACCTCTATGCATCTTAATTACTGTGTAAGTCTATGGAAGAAAGGATAGCCTATAAATGAATAGGAGTAGTACGGCTGAGAGGAGGATATGATTTTCCATCCACCAGCTATTGTAGTTTCTACCAAAGAGGGTGCAATTTTCACTACGCAAGACCACTGAGAAACGTGTATTTCATTACAGAGTTTTATCTAAAAATTATTTATTATTACGTTTCATAAAGGGAAACACCAAAGAAATTGTGGGTATTCCGTGGCATTCCCAGGCCAGTGTGGAGCTATTCAGGAACTGTCCTTGTTAAGATTGTTTGTAATAGAATAGGGCTTACGATGAAGAAATGTTTTCTTATTTTACTTATTTATTTATTAATCGCTATAGTTGTTATTAGGCACCAAGACCTGAGTTCTGATTTCATTCTCTTCATCCTCCTGTGTTGTGAGAATGACAAATAACGTATCTATCTATCATCTATCTGAGATATACAGTGATCTCTCCACCTAGTCCTGGGTCTTCCCCGAGGCCTCCTCCCAGCTGGACGTGCCCGGAACACCTCCCTAGGGAGGCACCTAGGGGGCATCCTTACGAGATATCCGAACCATCTCAACTGGCTCCTGTCTGCGTGAAGGAGCAGCGGCTCTACTCCGAGTTCAGATAACTGAGCTTCCCACCCTATCCCTGAGGGAGACGCCAGCCACCTTCCTGAGAATCAATTTTGGCCACTTGTACAGGCGATCTCGTTCTTTCGGTCATGACCCAGCCTTCATGACCATAGGTGAGGGTAGGAACGAAGATTGACTCAAAGATCGAGAGCTTTGCCTTCTGGCTCAGCTCTCTTTTCGTCTCAATAGTGCGGTAAAGTGAATGCAACACCGTCCCCGCTGCTCCAATTCTCCGACCAATCTCACGCTCCATTGTCCCCTCACTCGCGAACAAGACCCTAAGGTACCGTATATACTTGTTTATAAGTCAAGAAATTTTTGTCGTAAACTTCATTTTAAAACGCTGAGTCCAAGCGTTATCCAAGAGTAAGTGCTATTTTCAATAGAATTTTGTACATTGAATGCAGGGCAATGTCGAGTTTCGGTAGTGCTAGTGTACTTACTGGTAGATGTACGTTGATGCTTGACAGAAATCTGATACCAAGCCACATGCAGCACTGTTGAGTCTGTCAGCATATAATATAAATCATACTGATATAAATCACGGGCATGTCACTTGATACCACCTACTGCAAGAGAGTGTAGGCCTAATGACTCTCATCTGAATACAACAAATAAGTGAAACTTGATTGACTGTTAACTCTTGTTTGTTGTTGAGTGACTATTAACACTACTGGATATACTTGTGTATAACAAGCCATAGTTTAGTATACAGTGCAGCGATTGCTGCTAGGTCAAATCTGACAAATTATAAAAATCACAGAATTTCATAGCCCCAAGTTTTACCCTCGACTTATCCACGAGTCATAGCATAATTTATAATTGTTGGTCAAAAAACTGCCCTTGACTTATAGATGATATTTATATACTCTGTCACATCGACCTCCAGGCAGGAGAGGCCCAGACGCTCTAACTCCCCGGAATATTGACTTTTCTTTCTATTGGCACTGGAATCGGAGAGTTGGGAGGGGAGTCCTCTATACAGCTCTATGCTGTCTATGTCTCTTACACTCAGGTGTGGACAGTTACTAATTATTACGTTTGGTTTGGGCATTATTTAAGGAGAGTGTTTTGTTTGCAGCTTTGTCTGTTCTAGAAGCTGTAGGGTACGGTTTGTGCTTTACTCAGTGTGATATTCTGTTTTCACCGTTGTTACGGGAATTTACCATTAAAATCACGTTGCATTTATTCTCCTGCGCCTGTCTCCTATTTCTACTTACCTGAAACGTGACAGAAGAATAGACCATTTCATGGAGGCAGCAGGAGCCCAGGATCTCACGACATCCCTGGCGGAAAGGGACAGGGTGCTTCACCAGCATCATAATCGCGCCCGTTCCCCCACCGATGGTCAACCCAGTCCCAGTCGAAGGCGGTAGGAGTACGGAGGCTGTTCCCCGTGGATGGGAGGTCGCTCTTCCGGAGCGGTACGATGGTCACCCGGAGCGCTGTCGTAGCTTTCTGCTCCAGGTAGACCTGTACCTATCCAGCCGGGAGGATCCTGCAGGATCGGATAGAGCTAAGGTTGCTACTACCATCTCCCTTCTCACAGGGAAGGCACTGGAGTGGGCCACTGCGCTGTGGGAGGGGTCGGGACCTGAGACCCAGGACTATGAGAGATTCACATCTCTATTCAAGTCAGTCTTTGACCACACACCCGTTGGAAGGGAGCGGGGTGATAGGCTGTTGCACATTCGACAGGGATCGCGAACCGCAGCAGAATATGCCCTGGAGTTCCGTACTCTGGCCTCCTCAAGTGGATGGAACGAGGCAGCCCTCTTAGCTTTATTCCGAGACGGACTCCGGAAGGAGGTCAAGGTTGAGCTGGCGTGTAGGGACGACGAGGCTACGTTGGACCAGCTAGTTCACATGGCCATTAAATTAGATGGCCTGCTGCGCGCCCGTAGGAAACCGGTGGTGCGCAACCCAGGGTCCATATCCAGTCCGAGGAGGGAGGAGCCTATGGAGATGGGCACTACCAGGCTTACCCCGACTGAGAGGGGCAGACGCATCCGCCTTGGGCTATGCTTCTACTGTGGGGAGGAGGGACACCTGCTCGCCCAGTGCCCAGTCTCGAGAGGTCCGGTCCGGACTGCTGAGAGGATGCGCCCGCTGCCTGGAAAGGTAGGATTAAGACTCTCTGCTTTGCCATTTTCGAGCGATGTCATGACTGTGTCTGTGCTGTTACTTGACTACCCCGATAAGCCTGCTATGCTGGCGCTCTTGGATTCGGGTGCTGCGGGTAATTTCATGAGTGAGGCCCTGGTGAAGGAGTGGTCCGTGCCGTGTCTGGATCTGGAGAAACCCATCCCGGTGTTGGCGGTGGATGGCCGTCCTGTGGGTAAAGGGCAGATAACCAAGCGTACCGTTCCTCTGGTCCTTAAGGTGGGTGAAGAGCATGTGGAGAGTTTGAGTTTCTACTGTATTACGTCCAGGACTCATTCCCTTGTATTGGGCATGCCATGGTTAAACACTCACGTGCCTGTCATAGATTGGAGGACTAAGAGTATAAGGGCGTGGGGTCCTGAGTGCGCGCAGAGATGTCGGCCGGTATCCCTGTTGGCGACGTCAGTAGAGAGCCCTGACTCATCTTTTGATAATGCCTCTTCTATCCCTCCTGAATACAGTGATCTCCGCGAGGTGTTCTCCCGACAGGGAGCGTCTGCGCTGCCACCACACCGACCCGGGGACTGTGCCATCCGGCTTCTCCAGGGGGCTACCCTGCCTCGTAGCCATGTCTACTCCCTGTCAGCGGAGGAGACCAGGTCTATGGAGACCTACATCCAGGAGAGCCTTGCACAGGGGCACATCCGGAGGTCTACATCTCCCGTCTCCTCCAGCTTCTTCTTCATAAAGAAGAAGGATGGCGGACTTCGCCCCTGCGTTGATTACAGGGCGCTTAATGCAGTCACCATACGCTACAGGTACCCTCTCCCAATTATCCACTCCGCAGTAGAAGCTATGGCAGGTGCCCGTTATTTCACTAAGCTGGACCTACGTAGTGCCTACAACCTGGTTAGAATACGGGAGGGGGATGAGTGGAAAACGGCGTTCAGCACTACATCTGGACACTACGAGTATCTGGTCATGTCGTATGGTCTGACCAATGCCCCGTCGGTGTTCCAGGCATTTGTTAATGAGGTATTCCAGGACCTGCTGGGGCGTTCGGTCCTAGTGTATATCGACGACATCCTTGTGTATTCTGCCTCATTAACCTTGCATGTACAACACGTCAGGGAGGTGCTGCGCCGATTACTACGAAACCAGCTCTACGCCAAACTAGAAAAGTGCATTTTTCATCAGTCTTCTGTGGCCTTTCTAGGGTACCGGATATCTCAGAGGGCCTGGAGATGGAAGTGGACAAGGTGGAGGCTGTCCAGCGGTGGCCTACACCGACATCCATTCGGGAGCTACAACGGTTTCTGGGATGTTCAAACTATTACCAGCGTTTTATCCGCTCTTTCAGCTTGGTGGCGGCTCCGCTGACAGCCCTGCTGAGGGGTGGTGCACGCCGCCTCGTTTGGTTTACAGAGGCTGAGGCGGCGTTTAGGGACCTGAAGAGCAGATTCACCTCTGCCCCTATTCTACGCCATCCGGACCCGGACCTGCCTTTCGTGGTGGAGGTGGATGCGTCGGATGTTGGAGTGGGGGCCATACTGTCCCAACGCCAAGGTAACCCATCTTAACTACATCCATGTGCTTTCCACTCCAGGAAACTAACCGCGGCGGAACGCAATTACGCGGTGGGGGACCGGGAGCTCCTGGCGGTGGTAGACGCCCTTAAGAGATGGAGACATTGCCTGGAGGGGGCCAATCATCTGTTCCTTATCTGGACTGACCACCGCAACCTGGAGTACCTACGGACAGCCAGACGATTGAACTCCAGACAAGCAAGGTGGGCATTGTTCATGACCAGATTTGAATTCACCATGTCATACCGTCCAGGGTCGAAAAACGGAAAGGCGGACTCCCTTTCCCGGATGTACGAGGGGGACGCGGAGAGCCGGCCGGAGATGGCCCTTGTCTCGCCGGCCCGCATCATCACCCCTATAGTGTGGGAGTTGGATGAGGCCATCCGCCAAGACCGGGACTCCGCTACTCCTCCTGCCAACTGTCCTTCAGAGAGAACGTACGTGCCCCCAGGATATAGGGACCGTCTCATCGTGTGGGCTCATACTCTGCCGGCTACGGGTCACAACGGCGTTCTGCGAACGCTCCAGGAGCTCCGCAGGAATTATTGGTGGCCAGACATGGAGAGGGAGGTACGACGATATGTGTCCTCCTGTGCCACCTGCGCCCAGTGTACCAGTCCACGTCACGACCCTTTGGTAAGCTTCTTCCTCTCCCTATTCCGCAACAACCCTGGACACACATAAATGTAGATTTCCTCACGGACCTTCCTGTGTCCAAGGGCTCCACTGCTATCCTGGTGGTGGTAGATAGATTTTCCAAGGCTTGTAGATTGATACCCTTTCTGGGATTACCTAATGCGTTCAAAACTGCTGAAGCCTTGTTCCAACATGTATTCCGTCACTATGGCATACCGGAGGACATCCTGTCGGACCGCGGGCCCCAGTTCACTTCCAGAGTGTGGAAATCGTTTATGGAGAGACTTGGGATCACGGTCAGTCTCACGTCAGGCTATCATCCGCAGTCTAATGGGCAATCGTAGAGGACGAACCAGGAAATAGGACTCTTCCTCAGGTCGTATTGTCACGACTGTCAGGGTGATTGGGCGGACATTCTTCCTTGGGCAGAGTACGCTCAGAATTCCTTGCGTCACTCTGCTACCCAATTAACACCTTTCCAATGCGTCCTAGGTTTCCAGCCACCTTTGGCTCCTTGGCATCCGAGTACGGACTTGATTCCCGCTGTGGACGACTGGTTCAGTCGGGCAGAGAGGCTATGTGTGGCAGCGCATGCTCGGCTTCAACAAGCAGTACGGCAGCATAGATTGCAGGCCGACAGGCGTCGCATGGATGCTCCTGCCTTCAGGGTGGGAGACTGCGTCTGGGTGTCTACCCGGGACATGAAGCTGAACACGCCCTGTAGGAAATTGTCTCCTCGCTTTATTGGGCCCTTCCCCATCATCCGCCAAGTGAATAAGGTATCGTTTACCGTGCAACTGCCTCGCCATTACCGGTGCTCACCCACGTTTCATGTCTCCCTCCTCAGGCCGGCGGTACGGGGTCCCCTGGACAGTGATGCGCTCCTGGACGCGCCTCCGCCCCCCCTGTCCATCGAGGGGGAACCGGCTTATTCCGTCCGCGCCCTTTTGGATTCCAGGAGGAGGCGCGGGCGGTTACAGTACCTGGTGGACTGGGAGGGGTACGGACCGGAGGAGCGGAGTTGGGTCGCCCCGAGGGATGTTCTGGACCCGTCTCTGTGCAGGGACTATCATCGCCGGTGGCCGGATCATCCGGGTCCCCGCCCTGCGGGCCGCCCGCGTTCCGGGCCTTCTGCTTTGGCGGCTGGAGCCGCTCCTGGGCGGGGGGATTCTGTCACATCGACCTCCAGGCAGGAGAGGCCCAGACGCTCTAACTCCCCGGAATATTGACTTTTCTTTCTATGGGCACTGGAATCGGAGAGTTGGGAGGGGAGTCCTCTATACAGCTCTATGCTGTCTATGTCTCTCACACTCAGGTGTGGACAGTTACTAATTATTACGTTTGGTTTGGGCATTATTTAAGGAGAGTGTTTTGTTTGCATCTTTGTCTGTTCTAGAAGCTGTAGGGTACGGTTTGTGCTTTACTCAGTGTGATATTCTGTTTTCACCGTTGTTACGGGAATTTACCATTAAAATCACGTTGCATTTATTCTCCTGCGCCTGTCTCCTATTTCTACTTACCTGAATCGTGACATACACAAGTATATATGGCACTTAAATTTACGGTAATTTCCCCATAATTTGTCTATATTCCTAAATCAATTACTTATTTGCCGGTCTTCCACATCAGTCAGCTCTCTCAATCAGGGTACAGCTAGTGGAGAACAGGGTAGAGCTAGTGCCAGTGTTACCTCAACTTAATTTGCATGAAAAATAAATTTTCTTTCACCAAGAAAATCCCATAATCGTGAAACCCAACTGCTCTTCGTACATCAAATCTACATTTGCGTTCTATCAAACACAGTAATCTGCACAGACCCATAGCCAATAGACGTAGAACTCATGCTAGCTCTACCCCATTCTCCCTGAGGGAGAGAGCTGACTGAAGAGGGAGACCGGCAAATAAATAATTAAAACGATGTAGAAACAGACAAACTATAGATTTAAACAGTGTTTCAGATTTTTCAGAACTTTTTGCTTTTCTTTACAATTTATTTTTGTGCTGACCTTTTACTTTTAATCATTACAATTTTAACACCAATATCGGTACTTTCTACTCCTTAACTTTACAAAATTGTCTCGTTACTTTAGTTTCAAATAATTTCAGTGAAGTTACCATTATTATTTCTCGCTTCATCAATATCGAATTAATTTAATTGGATGGAAATATACATTGCATTTGACGCACCATTACAAGATGACTCGACAGATTCGGTGGCATTCATTTGCGTCAAATCATTATGGCTTGATCACGGTAACGTAAGGATAGTATTATGTACGGCGACATGATTGAAAATGAAGAAAACTGAGATCCTAGAGATTCGACAAGCAGCAAGGCATTCCCAATCATCCATGACCTTATCTAAGAGATGTTTGACATAGTAGTCATGAAGAATGACTCCTGGTGAATGTGCATCAAATTTGAGGTATACATTGGAACACTTTGCAGTCTCTCTCTTCCTGTCCACCACAGACACACGCACACACTTTTTCACTCACTCACTGTCCTGCACACAGTAACATTATGACACGTTCAACATCACAAAAGGTGTGTATATTTGTCCTTTACAAAATTACATTATCACACGTTACACTATACAGAAGGTCTGTATAACCTAGTTGCTCACACGTTCTTTAAGGGATTCAGGACAAATCCATGCACATCTACATATTTGAGGGCATACATCACTTGCCATTTTTCTTTTGCCTGATGTCTATTTGCATATCAATAAATATTTTTTTAATGCAATGCACACTTAATTAGAAATTTCTCCAAATTGTATAGTACTTCAATTGTAAAAATTGTAAGCCTGACATATTGCATTTATTATTATTAGCACTCCATATTCAAAGATTGACTAGCTGTCAGTTCATTTCTAATACACTGCTGCCATCCCTTAGTTGTAACTCTAAAAGTATGGGGAACTTGAGCACACACATATTTGAGCACACACACAGGGATGCTGACAGGTATCCCCGGGCCCGGGACACAACTCCACATTTAGGGCCGCCCGGTAAAAGAAATATGACTGTGCAAAAACAAAATTTGGGACCTCCTCAGGACTGGGCCTGGAACAACAATCCCAGTTGTCCCCCCCCTTAAGCGTACCTAGACACACACATTAATGTAGATTCCTGCAAATGTTATGGGGATGATTAAAAAAGAGAAACTTTATCCATGAATTCTCACAGAATTACAATTTAATTAATGTCTTGCAACTCAGTCAGAATCTTATTAACCTGGAGTCCCAGTCTCTGTCACAATAATCATACAGTGCCTTGTGAAAGTATTCGGCCCCCTTGAACATTTCAACCTTTTGCCACATTTCAGGCTTCAAACGTAAAGATATAAAACTGTAATTTTTTGTGAAGAAGCAACAACAAGTGGGAAACAATCATGAATTGGAACAAAATTTATTGGATATTTAAAAACTTTTTTAACAAATAAAAAACTGACGAATTGGGCGAGCAAAATTATTCAGCCCCTTTACTTTCAATGCAGCAAACTCTCTCCAGAAGTTAAGTGAGGATCTCTGAATGATCCAATGTTGACTTAAATTACTAATGATGATAAATAGAATCCACCTGTGTGTAATCAAGTCTCCGTATAAATGCACCTGCTCTGTAATAGTCTCAGAGGTCCGTTAAAAGCACAGAGAGCATCATGAAGAACAAGGAACACACCTGCTTTTTCCAGCTCTGACTACTATCTAAAGTTAAGACTTTTCTTTCTTTAAAAAATTTTGAAAGAGTGATCCATGCATTTATTTCGTCAAGGCTAGATTACTGTAACGCTCTGTATGTTGGGACTAGTCTTTCAGCTATGGCCCGACTTCAATTGCTGAATGCGGCAGCTAGACTTCTGATGGGTGCACGAAAACGGGAGCATATCACCCCTATTTTATGTTCCTTACACTGGTTGCCAGTGTGCCATATAGAGTGGATTTTAAAATTTTACTCTTGGTCTATCAATCTTTAAATGGTATGTCTCCACCCTACTTGTCTGCCCTTCTGACTAAGCACGATCCAATTAGATCACTCCGTTCATCAAATCAGAGTCTCCTGTCTATACCAAAATCAAGGTTAAAGTGTACGGGGGACCGCTCTTTCTCGGTAGTTGCCCCCAGACTCTGGTACAACCTGCCCGTTTCAATTAGGCTGGCCTCTTCCTTATCTATTTTTAAATCGAAGTTAAAAACATTTTTGTTTGATAAAGCTTTTAATACATCTTGAAGCACCCTTCCAATATTTTTCATTGTTGAATTTTAGAATCCTGAAGTGCATTTCTGTGGTATTGTTTTTACATTTTCTATTTGTAATGTGTTGTATTTGTTGTCTCTTGTTTATGTTTTAGCTATTGTAAAGCACATTGGACAACGTGAGTTGTATTAAATCGTGCTATTTAAATAAATTGCCATTCCCATTGCCATTGCCACACCAGGCAGGTCCGAGATACTGTTGTGGAGAAGTTTAAAGCCGGATTTGGATACAGAAAGATTTCCCAAGCTTTAAACATCCCAAGGAGCACTGTGCAAGCGATAATATTGAAATGGAAGGAGTATCAGACCACTGCAAATCTACCAAGACCCGGCCGTCCCTCTAAACTTTCAGCTCATACCAGGAGAAGACTGATCAGAGATGCAGCCAAGAGGCCCATGATCAGGGGCGTCATGCACCTATTTTTTTTAAGGGGGCACAGTGTGCAGTAGAGATGCGCGGATATCAACCGCAGATCAGGCGGATTACGTGACGAAAAATAATATTTTTATTAAATATGAAAATATATAAAATTTTTAATATTGTTACCTATATTCGAAAAAAATCAAGGACACTTTGAAATAGTCAAGTTCACTAAAGTTAACAAAAAGTTTAAATCAAGTAGCCTATGGTAGCCTACCAGCACTTTTTCCTATCCAGTGTGCAATAAGAAATTAGAATAGGCCTACAGTGCAAGTTCACCGATGAT
>JACXGM010038823.1:0-10087 GCA_016801145.1 Umbra pygmaea
TACTATTCAATGTTATATAGCTGTACGGACAATTTGTTTAGTTGACACAAAAGAAGCTGATGTTTTATGGATAAAAGTCAGATTCAGTTGTTCATTTATTAAAACTCTTACAGTTTATAGAAAATATATAAGATGTTGAAAATTACTCTTTTTTTATTTTACCGACACCTCGCTAGAAATGTTATGCTTGATGAACGTGCATTATATATTTGTTTGTTAACATATAACGCCCTCAAGTGTTACGAATGGGACATGGGCCACATTCAATTTAAATGCATTTTATTTTTTATTTAAACTTAAACTCTCTTTTTCAGCTGAGCCCTGTGAAAATATGTAAACATATAGCCTACAATGTCACAGAATAATAATAATAATAGTAAAATACATACACAATGAAGACATCCAAATCAACAGAAACAATCACAAACCCAAACAACATAATATAAATCCTCCATTACATTTTTGAAATGGGTCAGGGACATTGCAATTTGTTCCATATAGGGGGTAAAATAACTAAATGCAGACCTATCCAGCTCTGTTGAGACTAATGGGGTCTGTAATGTAATCCACCTTTGGGATCTTGTTAAATTATTTGTATGTCTAATAAAAAGCAAAGAAGATATGTAAGGAGGTAATTTAGAAAGAAGTGCTTTGTAAATAAAAAGGAGAGCATGTTTCTCACGTCTCACAGCAAGAGAGGTCCATCCCACATGTTGGTACAGAATACAGTGATGAGTTTTATAGCTATCACCAGTGATAAACCTGATACAATGGTATATAGCATTGAAAGGTTTTAATGTGGCATTTGAAGCGTGCATATAAATAATGTCACCATAATCTAGAACGGCCTGGATAATTTGTTTTCTGTGCGGAGATAACAAACAAGCCCTGTTTCTATAAAGGAACCCTAACTTGAATTTTAGCTTTTTACCAAGTTCAGTAACATGTTTTTCAAAAGAAAGCCTATCATCTAACCATAAACCTATATATATATATATTCGGAGACCTGTACAATTTGAGTACCATCCAGGCTAGTAAGTACAAAAATATTTCTTATGGTGAATTTCGATGTAGAAAAAAAGTTAATATGCAACTTTTGTAGTTCAAGCAAACAAATAATAAATATACATCAACAGGAACTATAATTTAAATATGCGTGTTTACCTAAGAAATTATGTGTATTTCTGATTATAAATATTTTGCAGACAAACAAATCCCAAGTTCATGGCCACTTACACAGGAAAATGGTTTCTATTTTTTTCATGTCACTCTACAATGTAAATCCGTTATAGTATGAACAAAAGTAATATCTCACATTAGTATAATTTGTGCACTGTTTAAAAATAAAATGTAATACTTATTTCTTTCTGATAACAGTAAATTCCGAGTGAATTGAATTAAATTTAAATGAACGAAAACCTCTAAATTAGTAAAAGTCTATAGACAGGACGGTTAATATTGTGTAAGTTTTGAGCGTCGATTTATTTATGTTACATTCTTCTCCCCCTACTGGACGCATCAGGAAAAACAGTGGCGTAAAACTACCTGGGCCGAATATCCTATTTGGGGAGGCTGCAGACCTGGAGCCGGTAGATATAGGCCCAAATGAAAGTTATATAAACAGTGGTAAAGGTTAGGATTAGGAGAAGGGAACACAGTATATTAACTGGTACCGGCATTGTGGTTCTAGTTCTTAAATAACACTAAATATAAACAAATCATACCAATTGATATTAAGTTATTTGAATGACATGTTCAACTTCTGACAGTTTGTTGTTGCAAATAAAATTATATTCAAGTCTTGAGAACATTAGTATTTACATTTTGCTCATAAAAACACTATATACAGTATGGTTATAACTACAACACAAAGTTTGAATCCTTTTTTTACTTACTCATTAATGTAAGTTAAACACACGCTACTAAAACATTTTACACAGAAAATATGAAAATAAAATTAAAAGGTAAAAGCATTTGAGACTAAATTGGTTTGGTTAGTCAACATTCATCTGAGCATGTCTTCACAAACCTAAGGATATTCAGATACTGACCATTTCTTCATTCCAATTACAAGATTACCTCAGAGAAAGAACCACACCAGTGCAAATGATCAGAATTGCACTTACAGTGCCTTGCGAAAGTATTCGGCCCCCTTAAACTTTTCGAACTTTTGCCACATTTCAGGCTTCAAACATAAAGATATGAAACTGTAAACAAGTGGGACACAATCATGAAGTGGAACGAAATTTATTGGATATTTCAAACTTTTTTAACAAATAAACAACTGAAAAATTGGGCGTGCAAAATTATAAGTTAGTACTTTGTAGCGCCACCTTTTCCTGCGATTACATCTGTAAGTCGCTTGGGGTGTCTCTATAAGTTTTGCACTGTATTTATACAAATCAAGGCATGCTTCGATGAAAGTTGACTGACCAAATGCTGAGCTACAAAAAATAAATTGGCATCTGACAAAAAAGGGTACATGCAATCATTACAGTATAACGTAATGCTCAGGGATCATTTAAACTTCAGGGATATCAATCTGTCCAGTTAGGAAGCATAAAAGATTGTAAATCAATGTCACCATTTTTGGTGCAAGTGAATGTGACAACAGGTGCACTGGAGAGGCAACAGCAAGACAACCTCCAAAAAGGGAATGGTTTGGCCAACGTGATCTCTCAGAAATCCGCGATGCTACCACAGACACTTAACTTCAAACTCCATGGCAGTTTCACGGAATGGCAGAAAATTCTGTGAAATAAACACGGATCCTTAACTTCTAAATCCTCGGTAGTTTCATGGAATCACATGATGACGTAGCAGCGTGTAAATACCGTAGATTTTGTAGGTTGGTAGGATGGGGAAGGTGGGTCTGCGTAAAAACATGCAACTCACACACCAAAGATTGCGAGTTCGAATCATGCAGACACTTTGCATGTATTTTCTTTTCTATTCCAGCGCTATGCAGACGTGTTGCAAATATGCTTATTTATTTCTGAGTGGTTAAGGTTAGGTTAGGGGTTTGGGTAGGGCTTAGATCGAATTTCCAGCAAGGTTTCTGAGTGGTTAAGGTTATGGTTAGGGTTTGGGTAAGGCTTAGATTGAGTTAACAGCAAGGTCTCACTGTGCGCCTATTGCAGACTTTTCCGTGAAACTGCCAAGGATTTTGGTCCCATTCCTTGAAACTGCCACAGATTCTGAAGTTCAAACTCTGTGGCAGTTTCACGGATTTCTGAGAGATCAAGCTGGACGAAGTACACAGTTGTCTGCTTATGGTTAGGGACCGTCTATCAATGACATGCCTTAAAGTTATTAGTTCAAAAGCTTTACATCATGTGGCTTAGAAACCTCAAAACACTATCAAATTGGTCAGAGAGCACACACACATGCTGCACATCCTTTGATATTTTGAGAGAATGTTTTCATTTGAAACTTGGAAAATTCTATAGCTTTTTTGTAGCATCATTTAGAAATCTTATCACTTTTAAATTGTTCTAAATTGAAAACACCCAAAGCCTTTGGACTTTCACAAAAAAGTTTTAGAATTTTCTAAGTCATTCAATAAAAAAGCTATTGAATATTTTCTATTTTAAAATGTTTATTTAATAAAAAAATATTTGGTGAAATTACTAAGGCTCTGCAACACGTGGTGTCCTCTGTGAACATTTTGAAAGTGTTTTCAGGTTTCTAAGTCATTCAACAAAAACACAATTACATGTTTCAATAAATTGGCCTCACCCCTGTGGGGTAACTGGGCCTCCTAAGAAAAATCTGGAATTGCCATCATAAAAAAACAAATTTGTGAGATTTTTTATATGGACCATTGCCAAGTTTAGTCTAATTAATTATGAAGGGAAATAAATTAATAGAGTTTACACTGAAATTTCAGAAGTTACTAGATTACAGATACAATTGCCCCTAGCACACTCATCCAAAATATTACTCCTTTTATGAAAATTATCGCTAGACCAGTGGATTATTTACAATTCTTAAGGCTTTTCTGATTGTGCATTAAAAATAAATAGATAGATTTAACTTCATTGAAATATATCTACAATGTATTCAAAATATAAAATAATTGTTCAATTTACCTCAAAACGATTTTGTGGGATTATCTACAAAAGGTGTTGTTATTCAAAGGACCATTTTAGTTGTGCGTTATCAGTGCCAGCCAGGGAAAGTGTTCAGGGATACATTTGTTTAAATGTTGTGGGCATTATGTGAAATAAATAACTTTGAGACATGTAAATTATTGTTACGTTGTAGCTGAGTCAGTGAAAACAATACCTGATCTTGGGGTTTGACCTCGGTTTTGCGCTGTTATAACAAATACTGTAATAGCTAGCCCACATAATTCTAGCTAATGTAAATACACACACCCATTCCCCTCAGCCTCGGGTCATCTTTCTGAGCCCCGGGAGTTTTTAAAGTGCGGTAATGCCCCTGCTAAATCTGCACTCGTTCTATTGTTGACGTTAGCTTAGCCCATTTGTTGTTTCCCATATAATTTGCCTTCAAAATCAAACAAGCACTCACCTTGCTTCACCAGACAACACAGCTTAAATATACACTCACCTAAAGGATTATTAGGAAAACCCGGTCAATTTCTCATTTATGCAATTATCTACTCAACCAATCACATGGCAGTTGCTTCAATGCATTTAGGGGTGTGGTCCTGGTCAAGACAATCTCCTGAAATCCAAACTGAATGTCAGAATGGGAAAGAAAGGTGATTTAAGCAATTTTGAGTGTGGCATGGTTGTTGGTGCCAGACGGGCCGGTCTGAGTATTTCACAATCTGCTCAGTTACTGGGATTTTCACGCACAACTATTTCTAGGGTTCACAAAGAATGGTGTGAAAAGGGAAAAACATCCAGTATGCGGCAGTCCTGTGGGTGAAAATGCCTTGTTGATGCTAGAGGTCAGAGGAGAATGGGCCGACTGCTTCAAGCTGATAGAAGAGCAACTTTGACTGAAATAACCACTTGTTACAACCGAGGTATGCAGCAAAGTATTTGTGAAGCCATAACACGCACAACCTTGAGGTGGATGGGCTACAACAGCAGAAGACCCCACCGGGTACCACTCATCTCCACTACAAATAGGAAAAAGAGGCTACAATTTGCAAGAGCTCACCAAAATTGGACAGTTGAAGACTGGAAAAATGTTGCCTGGTCTGATGAGTCTCGATTTCTGTTGAGACATTCAGATGGTAGAATCAGAATCTGGTGTAAACAGAATGAGAACATGGATCCGACATGCCTTGTTACCACTGTGCAGACTGGTGGTGGTAGTGTAATGGTGTGGGGGATGTTTTCTTGGCACACTTTAGGCCCCTTAGTGCCAATTGGGCATTGTTTAAATGCCACGGCCTACCTGAGCATTGTTTCTGACCATGTCCATCCCTTTATGGCCACCATGTACCCATCCTCTGATGGCTACTTCCAGCCGGATAATGCACCTTGTCACATAGCTCGATTCATTTTAAATTGGTTTCTTGAACATGACAATGAGTTCACTGTACTCAAATGGCCCCCACAGTCACCAGATCTCAACCCAATAGAGCATCATTGGGATGTGGTGGAACGGGAGCTTCGTGCCCTGGATGTGCATCCCACAAATCTCCATCAACTGCAAGATACTATCCTATCAATATGGGCCAAAATTTCTAAAGAATGCTTTCAGCACCTTGTTGAAACAATGCCACGTAGAATTAAGGCGGTTCTGAAGGCGAAATGAGGTCAAACACAGTATTAGTATGGTGTTCCTAATAATCATTTAGGTGAGTGTACGTAGGCCTACTGAATCTCAAAAACATTTATAAAGATCAGTGGTCTAAGTCAACTCTTCACCACAGGGGTGATGTACCCGGTAATGCAGCAATTATTGCATTATGTCATCTGATAATCGCGGGTGTAGCCTGGGTGTCTCTGAGTAGTCATGCTAATTATTCAGTCTCATATGCCATGTATTTGCCAGGAGATTAAAAATAATTCAAGTGGAATAACACATTAGAATTTTTTTGCTGTAAAAAATGTATAACTTTTTTTTTATTATTCAAGCTCTGACAACACTGCATCTTTTTTGTTATATTATAATTGTTGCAATGACATTGTCAAAATGTAGGTTTTTGAGTTAAATCATTTCTCCAAAATTCCACAGTAGATTTGGACATGTGAGGTATCAATGGATAGGTGAGGAGCTGTAATGTGTGAATCAGGTGACAGATTCAACGGGAAACCATATTTGGCCAATGGGGGCAGTGCAGAGTCAGGAATTGTTGCAATAACATTTTAAAATTTAGGTTTTTGGGTTAAATTATTTCTCTATAATTCCACAGTAGATATGGATATATGAGGTATCAATGGAAAGGGGAGGAGCTGTAGTATGTGAATCAGGTGACAGATTCAATGGGAAACTATATTTGGCCAGTAGGGGGCAGTGCAAAATCAGGAAATGTGGTCAAAATGTTGATTATTGGGTTAAATAATTTCTCCAGAATTCCAAAGTAGATTTGGACATATGAGGTATCACTGGAAAGGTGAGGAGCTGTAGTGTGTGAATCAGGTAACATATTCAACGGGAAAACCATATTTGGCCAATAGGGGGCAGAGCAAATAAGGAATTGTGGCCAAAATGTTGATTTTTGGGTTAAATATTTTCATGAAAATTCCACAGTAGATTTGGACATATGAGGTATTACTGGAAAGGTGAGAAGCTGTAGTATGTGATTAAGGTGACAGATTCAATGGGAAACCATATTTAGCCAATAGGGGGCAGTGTAAAGTCAGGATTTCTTGCAATAACATTGTCAAAATGTAGATATTTGGTTAAATCTTTTCTCTATAATTCCACAGTAGGTTTCGACATGTGAAGTATCAATGGAAAGGTGAGGAGCTGTAGTATGTGAATCAGGTGACAGATTCAATGGGAAACCATATTTTGCCAATAGGGAGCAGTGCAAATTCAGGATTTATTGAGATAACATTGTCAAAATTTAGATTTTTGGGTTAGATCTTTTCTTCATAATTCCACAGTAGATTTGGACATGTGAGGTGAAGATTGAACACAAAAATCTACATTTTGACAATGTTATTGCTAGGGATGTAACGATTCACTTGCAACCAGTTGAAAATCGATAGAAATGCGTGACGATTCAAGTCGGTTGAAATGTTAAAACGAATCGCGATACATGTTTCAAACAGCAGTGGCATTTACTGAATACCATACTTTGAAGTTGTGAACCCCGCTTTACAGGCACAATAGCAGCGAGAACACACTGGCGTGAAGCAAGTGAGTGTTTTCAGTTTATTCCTACGGAAGTTGCGCTTGTGTGAGCCAAGCTCAACTTCCATAGGATCGAAAATGACGGCAAGCGTAGATGTTGACGTTGATGCTTTACCACCGTGAGACCACCAGTCACCTCCATTTTCAGGCAAAAGGCATATAATATGACTAGTGCAAGAGCCACGGAGATAACAAGGTACATCAGTGTTTCATGGCAACCAGGTGTTGTATTTACTATCTCTTCCTCTAAATGTGTACATCGATTTGTTTTTTATAATGTGTTGATGGTTATGGCATATTTTTCTAAACGTATTCTTTTTTTTAGCTCTTGCTAGTATAATGATACAAATTATAAAAAAATTTAAATCTTGCCTTTATTGCAATGTAAAACCACTGTCAATGTGGCACAAATTTTACAGTCTTTTTATATAGTGTGCGAAGGTACCAGTGTCCAGCCTCTAGACCAGACAGACAGAAAGACTAAGTTGAAATAACCTTGAAGGGATTTTTTACATTTTATTTTAGTTTTTTTATTTGACAAATGTATTTCAAAATTAAAAAGAAATGTGTAGCATTTTGACTGAGAGATAATAAAAGGGACACTTTTTAATTTATAATTTGTTTATAATCTCATTAGTTAAAAAAATAATGAGAAAATCATATTGTGAAACCAGTATCGTGAATCATATCGCATCGTGAGTAGAGTGAATTGTTACATCTGTAGTTATTACAACTGTAACGCACTGCCTCCCCAGGAGGGGAGTGGGATGCTACACCTCGTTGCCCAAACGGTCAGAGACAGGAGTATGAGGTTGTAGGTGCGAGCAAGGACACAGAGACAACAGATTACCGCATAAACAAGGGCTTTATTTGCCACAGTATTTAATAATGATTTGGGAGGAGAGGCTAAGCTAACCCAAAGCAAAGAATCAATACACAAAGTCCCACCCCTAACCTGCACTAAACTAACACACACAGTTCTAAACTAATCAGGCACTTGATCCAGGTGCCCTAACCAAAGTACAGTGAGTGGGCGCTCAGATCTAACCTAGTGTGTCTAACAAGGGAGTATCCCTACGGGTGGTGTAAGCCCAAGGGCATCTGGCCTGACACTCCCCAAAGTGCCTCCTCTCCCCCTCTGGGAACCACAAAAAGAACAAAGGGTTAGTATCTTACAATACCACAAGGTACAGATCACTACACACTAGACTGAACACACTAACACTCCTGCACACTAATAGGCCTATCACTCAAACTAACACACAACACAGCTCTCACTCTGCAACTAAAACACACAATACTACTAAACAAGTGTGGCCACTGCCACAAACCAAAATACAGACCAAACTGTAGGCAGCACAACTGAGAGGACCTCCTCAAAGGCAACCTCACACACCAAAAGAGAGAGAGAGAGAGTGATGAAACATGGGCACAGATATACAGAGGAAGGGCATGATGGGATAGCTGTTGATTGCTGAATCCAGGTGTATTGGTTAACGGTGGGGAGGAGTCAGTGATAAGTGATGGCCTGGGCTTGATGAGGGAATCTGCACCACCTGTGGGGAAACATACGAACAGAACTGAACAAACACACAGAACAGAACAGAAACACAGCACAGAAACACTCAAACAGGACAAGGTAAACCCTTCCATGTTTTCGCTATGCTGGGTGGGGGACGTAACACAACAATTCCTGACTTTGCACTGCCGCGTATTGGCCAAATATGGGTTTGCGTTTAATCTATCACCTGATTCACACACTAAAGCTCCTCACCTTTCCATTGATAAATAATTTTTCCAAATCTACAGTGGAATTATAATACAATTTTATTACAACAATTCCTGAATTTGCACTGCCCCCATTTGGCCAAATATGGTTTCCTGTTGAATACTTCCCCTGATTCGAATACTACAGCTCATCCCCTTTCCAATGACACCTGACATGTCCAAGTCTACTGTGGAATTTTTGAGAAATTATTTAACCCAAAAATCAACATTTTGGCCACAATTCCTGACTTTGCAGTGCCCCCTATTAGCCAAATATGGTTTTCCTTTGAATCTGTCACCTGATTCGAATACTACAGCTGCTCACTTTTCCCTTTATACCTCACATGTCCATATCTACTGTGTAATTATAGAGAAAAGACTTTACCCAAAAATCAACATTTTTGCACCAATTCCTGACTTTGCGCTGCCCCCTATTGGCCAAATATGGTTTCCAGTTGAATCTATCACCTGATCCACACACTACAGCTCCTCACCTTTCCAGTAATACCTCATATGGCTAAATCTACTGTGGAATTTTGGAGCAAAGATTTAACCCAAAAATCAACATTTTGGCCAAAATTCCTGAATTTGCACTTCCCCCTATTGGCCAAATATGGTTTTCCGTTAAATCTGTAACATGGATTGTATTGTGGGAGCAGAGGTGTATGGTATTTGTTAGGTACTGGTGAAAGCGATTTTGTGAATGCCATGATATGAGTGTGGTGTCTGATGCTTGCTTACCCTTATACTTAAGGCCTATGTTTTTTTGAGCTGGAGCTGTATGGGGGGGCTGTGAGGTTGTACAGAGGGACAATGGTAATATTATGAAATTAACTTATATTATGGATTCATTGCACAGTATACCGAATGGCTTCAAACTAATATTCACCTAAAAGAGTGATTAATAATTTACTTCTGTGGAGAGGTCTCTTTCTTTTAGGGACAGCCTGAAGGACCTTGGACACTGGACATTCTGACTCTCTTGGGCCTATTGTAGGCTGCTTGTGTTACATAACGGTCAAAACCTACTTGA
>JACXGM010038824.1:0-10735 GCA_016801145.1 Umbra pygmaea
TGATCTGAAGAGGGCCTTTTGAAGTCAGAGTGTTAAGTTTTGATTGCAGAATGGCAGTTTTGATTGCAGAATGGCAGTTTTGACATGGCAGTTCAATGTTAATCTTCAAGTGTTGTGTAAAGCATTCTTGTGTGTTGAGTTTTGACTCAATGAGCCAAATTATGCATTTTGTGTGTTAGCAACTGGAAAAAACTGTAATAATAAAATCAGAGACACAGATGATTTGAAAACGTTGAAAGTTCAACTTCTGAAAATTCATTTTGGAGTGGTCTCTTTATTTTTTCCAGAGCTGCATACTGCATATGGCTATACACTTGGCAGACAAAAAAGGATTTATCCCGCTGCTTAATAAATTACAAAAACAATAATTTATTACAACAAATTGTGTAACTAATGCAGGGATTCCAATCCTATGACTCAAACAGCAAGAGAATTTTGCTAGAGGTTGTAGATGTTGTAATGATCCAGTCAAAACAGGAATAAAACATGCTGGCATGATTGATTAGTTTTAAATAACAGTTCTTCATAGTTATTTCGTACATCTCCAATAGGCCAGTGAACCCCTTTTTCCAACACATCATGAATCTATATCAACTAAATTGCAGCTTAAAAAAACACATAAAATACATTACATCTTGCATTGTGTTTGCTGCTATTTAAAGCGCAATTTCAGATCACACAGGCAAGGCTCGCGTGTGCTTGAAAAGCCACCTGTCGGAGCAATCGTTCAGGAAGTAATACATTCCTATCATGATGAACAGAGGGAGAAGATGAGGACATCTGCTACTGATTATAGTCTCGCAAATTACAATGAGGAGGATTTTCCTTATGTTCAGTTTCATTGCGGAGTGTACATCATTACTCACAAGGTGTTACTTCACAAGGATTTTATCCTAGATACTTTTAATATTGTCTCATTGCAAATACGTCTTCTGATTTTGAAAACATACCTTATTTGGACATGTTTGAAATTGTGTGTGATCCTTTCATAGTCGGTCGCAAAGAGGAAGGGTTTTTCAGTGGAGTATGAACATAAAATAATAGCATGTTGTGTTGTAGTTAACTAGACAGATAAAAAACTAATATTGTATTGAAGTTTTTCAAGGATTAAAGGTGACTGCATTGTATGCCTAACCTTTTCAGAGGTAACTATAATGTACAACAGTGGTTCCCAAAGGGGGTCGCGAGACAGCAAGGTGGGGGTCGCGACCCCCTTGATGATTTCCAGAAATCCCCCCAAAAAACTGTTGTGACTGTTTGGACTGTTGTGTTATTTTGTGTTGTAAACATGCTTGTGTTTAGATAGGCCTATTTGTGCGTGTGCCCACCCATCTCATTAGGTGATGTTAATATATTTTAGGGGTCGTGGGCTGAAAAGTTTGGGAACCCCTGATGTACAACACCAGTGATGGAAAGAACGTCAGATTCTTTTCAAAGATGCATAGTAATTTTACACCAAAAAACTGTATAAGAGAAAAGCTCCAACATAAAAAACATCACACAGATAAAACAAGTATTAATAAGCACTTTCTGCAACAAGACAAAATAAAAACAGTTCATAATCTCGAGATTATTATTATATTATTATTATTTTTCACATAAACCATCAAAAACAATAGTACACTAACTCAAAGGCCTCTGGGCAAAGATGGGAGCTGGCTGCCAAGATGCAGAGGCAGTGTCAGCCACCAGAGTTTCATACCAAAAATAGAAAATGACTCCCAGATTAATAATAACAGTAATCTGTGAAATATCATCACAGCCATGAAAGGAAATAAATGATTCTTATTACTCTGCTGGTTGTTTGCAAAGTAGCCTACTGTATAAAACTTAAACAAAAGGATGAGGTCGGGGGGTCTCTGTGGCATAGTGAGCCAAGTTGCTGCATTGCAGGACAGTCTACATCATGATAGTCAAGCCTGAATACGGGCTCTGACTTTCCCTGGACCTCCTGCACAAGGCGGCACAAATTGGCATAGCACTGCCCAGGATTTGGGTTAGATAGATCAGATTATCTATCCTGCTGCGTCGCTCTCTAGCGACTCCTCGTGTCCAGATCGGGCGCCTGTGCGTGGTTTGGATGAAGCATGTGCCTGCCCCTCGCCATCACAGAGATCTGTACAAGGAGTTGCGGAGTTGTCGACAAGGCAGGCTAGTGGGAATTGGGAGAAAAGAAGAAAAAAAATATATATATATACCGTAATATGCTATTGGGGTAGCAATTAGAGAATGTTCTTAAAGGGGGTTAGTTACCCCAACTTACCCTGTATCTTATCATTTTAAACCATATTTTTACAAACTGTTACCATAGGAATGTTACCATAGGGAATTGAGAATGAAGGAAAATGGGGGGGAATAAAAAAGATGAAATCAGACCTGTTAATATTATTCATGTATTGTATGATGTCTTTAATTTTGAGTCTATGACATAAAACTAAATACAAGACTAACTTTTAAGTTAAAGTTTTAATTTACTATTGTTGGCAGAGGTGAGTAGTGAGTTTTAATACTTATTTTCAAGAGATGAACACAGTATTGTCTTTTAAATCTGTAATTTCTCACAACTAGTATATGTTATATTAAATCAATGTAATTAAATGTAATGTCTTGGGAAAAAATACTGGTTTGCTCTTGAAATGTAGACAAAATGACTTGTTATTTCAAGTCAGTTGACAAACACAAATCTGAATTCTGCTCCCAGAATGTAATTGTTTTTAATAGCTTTGGTCCTACAGTTAACTTATGCTTTGTCCAAAGCACTGGGTAGTATTACATATTTAATATACATAGATAGTGTCTCCTGGTAATTAGACAACAGCAAGATCACATCAGCCATCCTTAATGTGTTTGATATGTCACATAGTCATTATCAATCTCTGACATCATACCAGATCCTAGTCAGAGGCCAGGTAGTAGAATAACAGGGACCAGAAACCTGACGTGACCAAAGGCCTATTTACTTTAAAAAAGTATTCTATTAATTTTCAAAATGCCATTAAAATTGGCCCAGAGGAATGCTAAATATTTCATGTTTCCAATTAATAGCTTCTTAGTGGATTCAAGCTATTTGAATTAGCTGGAAGCCTCACACTCCGTTTTTAATTCATCAGATTAGATTGTTTCACAGTGAACGAAATGAGTATGTGGTTCTGGAAGGCTTGTGAGAGAGATAGAGAAATGGAGGGATGGAGCCGAAAAGGCAACTGAATATGAGAAAACGGAGAGAGAGAATACAATATATCATGTTTGTATGTCATGTACGTTTAGCTAGGCCAGTATGTTCTAAAGCATTGCTGCCCAGTCCTGCTCCTGTTGTTGTCCTGTAGGTTTTCTCTCGAACCCAGTTGTGACTAACATTATATAGCTTTTCATCCATCTTATTAAAATCAGGTATAAAGAATTATGGTTGGGGAGAATTTATACGGAACAGTAGCTCCAGGAGCAGGGATGTGCAGCCCTACTATATATTATGGTTGATGGGTTTGAGGACACAATATGTATCAGTATCTTAATCATCCATTGAGCGATTAAAACCAAAAAGGCCGATCCGACCGACAGGGTCAGAGAGGGAGAAAGAAGGGGGAGCTGAGAGGGGTGTGGAACTCGATAGCACAACTCAAATCTCATTCCATCTGTGTACTAAATTGATGGCGATGAAAATAAGACTCTAAGGCACAAAAAAACACTTGTTTGCAGATTATGGTCTTAAATGAAGGATTGTGAGGCCTCTATATGGTGGGCATTACATCTGAGCCTTGGTCAATGAAACCGGTCATTATCAAGCCTAAGACTAATCGTAAACTAAACTAAACAGACACTGTGCTTTAAGCGTACTAAGGCTTCACAAATATTACTTTAACTTCAGTCAAAATAGGAAAAGATGTATTACCTTTTTAAAACTTAACCACATACTAATCTAACAACTAACGATTTAACATTACACAAGTGAACTAAAGTGGGTATACTTATGTTATTAACTGTAAACAGTTTACTCCAATATTCTTTGAGAAAATAATTGTTGACTAACATCATGGATAACAGTGTTAAATATTCAACATTTTAATCTGGTTTAATATTTCATCCAGTTTTATGCAAATTAAGGTATATTAGCATAATCACATTTGAGAAATACACCCTTATAAAGTGAAAGATTATAACCTATTTTTTTAATACATACAGAATATGTATATAAATTGAAATGGTAATGTTTTAAAGGAGGTGTGCAACTGTGAAGAAATGAGGCCATTTACATAGCCTATGTCCTTTTAAGCATTAGCGGTTCCACTATACGTGACAAGATACAAAACCCGAGCTAAAAGCTCCATGAGGGAAAGCATCCAAAAGCTTAAATGTGTTACCAGACATGAGAAATCCATTTAGTGGGCCATGATAAACAAATGTAAACAGACTCTTTGTGCCATTTTGCCCGTGTTGCACACATTCCCCCTTGTTTCTTCATGCTATCTCTTTTCCACCTCCCCAATACTGTAAACATGCCCGGTAGAAAGAAATTTACACAGAAACCAGGGGAACACAGAGGAGAGAAAGGTAGGACATTACCTTCAGACATTTAAATGGAAACGGGGCCTGTAAAAGCTTCAGCGAGATACCGAGGTGGATAAAGATGTAAGAAAGGGCCATTATGCTACAGAGGGTACTCTCTCTTACTCCATCCTCCCTCTTCCCCTCTCCACGTCCGCCTTGAACTTGTAAGGAGTTCAGGCAGGTCTGTGACTGCAGTCCAGACAGCCCCCTGGAATGCGAGCGCGGCCACTGAAGCCCGTCCGACCTGCCACCGAACCAGCTCCATTTCACTGGGGCTAACTTACCTATTCATTTACCATAGGACCTCAACTTTATCTCTCACCGTAACACAACATTAACTACCAAAGAGCCTTGAAATGCACTATCAGCCCAGACCAAAGCTTCAGGATTGCTTCCCTCATAAATAAGATCATTATGCCAGCGGTAATCCCATTAAATAGATCATTTTGCAAATATCTAAATCCAATTAATAGTGTGTTTTCAAGTGGGGGTGCAGAAAACACTGCTCTTTAGAAAGCTGACATGCTGTGACTCAAATTCCTTTGTTACTTGCTACTGCCTCTGTAGTGAGGCTGATATTAATAAAGTACAAACTGGAAGCCTGAAGCACAATCTAAAGGAAAACAGCAAGATAAAAGCAAAATAAGACATCCACTGACATTCCTTAGCAATAAACACTGAATGGCCAAAAGTGTCAGGACACCCCTACTAATGGTGGAGGGATAATGGTCTGAGGCTGTTTTCCAGGGTTTGGGCTAGTGCACTTAATATAGTTCCAGTGAAGGATCGTCTTAATGCTACAGGATACACCACATGTATACTGTGCAATGGCTACCTCTGTGCAATATTCCAAATCTTTAGTCCCTCTGTAATTCTACCTAATTCTACCCATGGAATACTACGGGTGCATATGTACTGTAGGTCTACGCAGTACGTGTATGTGTGTATGTAGTGTGTGGCTTGGTATAGTATGTAACAGTTTTTATCCCTACTGTGTGCAAGTTCAATGTATAGCTTTATTATTTTTTTATTATAAGAGCCCAATTGAGTAGTGTATATTTCGTTGTATACACCAGTACAATTACAATAAAGACATTTAATTCAATACAAAGAAATTTTAGACCGGTAGGTGCGTTCAATTTTGTGGCAACAATTTTGAGGAATTAAACAGAGCAGAGATTTCAACCCCATTGAACACATTTGGGATGAATTGGAACAGCGATTGTGAGCCAGACCTTCTCCTCCAACTTCAGTGTCTGACCTGACTAATGCACTTTTGGCTGATTGAGCACAAGTACCCTCAGACACACTACAAAATCATGTGTTTCCCAGAAGAGTGGTGGGTTTTATGGTTACATATTTGGGGCTTTATTTGGATGTCCTCAACTGTAATGTCCTGAACTCTAATAAACAGTACAGTATATGGCCAGATGTATGTGGACACCTGACAATCACACCTATTATATGACCAGAAGTGTCCACATACATCTGGCCATATAATAGGTGTGATTGTCAGGTGTCCACATACATCTGGCCATATACTGTAATATTTATTAGAGTTCAAGACATTACAGTTCAAACAAAGTGTATAAAAGCTTTAAAGTTATAAAGTCGTAAAACAGACATGTTGTCCATATTGTAAATACATTTGTGCATTTTACAATGGGGTGTATTTTGATAGATCAGAAGATAGATTTGTGTAACCCTTTTAAACTAAGTCAAAACAAATTAAAAGCCACACTTACTGTACCCATTAAGTGTAAATTAAGGGAAACTTGTTTTATAAATTTGTTATTTATGGGATTAACATGCAACACTTGATTTTGAATATTTTAAAACTTTGTTTGGATGTTATTACCATTAACGTATATAAAATTAATCCCTTCTCAGCATCCTTTAACATCCTTGCTGTCACACAATTGATGGTATTTTTGTGGTTGATGGAGAGATTGGAGACCAGAATGCAGTGAGGAGTGTACGAGATGTTTAATGAAAACTTTAAGGAGACACTAACATGGTTTGCCACAGTTGCTGTAGAACATGTGTATGGAATCTGCCTAACAAATATCTATTCAGCTTACTATGCTCTAACGTGGCATAGACGCAAATGCTAAATACACATGCGTACGCATGACTCACAATACAGTATACCCTACCTACGACACGTAGTAGTGAAGACACAATAGTAATGCACACTTACAATGTCTGTTAGCTCCATGAAACAAGCTACAATATAATCAATCCTCACATTCATCCATCCAACATTAAACAGAGGTACAACCCACAATAACGCACATCACCTTCTGGGGCAGCTAATGGTGTGTTTCAGGCAACCGTAACTCGTGTTTTCACAAACCTTCTACCCATGAAAGTGCCTTGGAACGGCAGTCAAACCCGTAACTTACTACTCGTGAACTCGTACCAGATTGTTGTACTCCCAGTTACAGTTTTTGACATTACACTCACATAAACAATAATGGCAACCCCTGTTGATGCTGTACAGATGCCGGTGGTTAACGGTGTGAAATATAAATAAATAGACATATATAGGCAACGTAAAGTAATTCCGCACATTGTTATCAAACCAATACACATACGATTGTGTACTACTACAGTTTATGTTTATTACATGAAGCCAAAAATAGGTTGCCGACTAGAAATTACTAGTACCAGCTAGCGCTAGCTAATGTCAACGTTAGGTAGCCGCTAGCTAATGTTAACGTAAGGTATAGGTCGGCCATTGTTGTTGTCGTGAATTTTGCCTGGAAAGCTACCAAGTCGTAAGTCATGACTTGAAGTCGGGGTAAAAGATATGTCTGGAACTCAGCATTAACCTGTATAGCCTGCCTGATTACTAACCACCAACAGGTGAGGCTAATCACCTACTCACTCTTCTTGTGCGTAATCATCGTCTACACGGTACCCGGTTATACAGACTCTTGCCCAGAACGTGATGTGGCAAACTCAAATACAATACAAAACAACACACAATATAACTAATAAACCTATATCCTGCCACGACACATAAAGGCCCTTAGATATTGTGACACTTGCTAACCTGTTTGTGAATATCAGAATCAGAAATAATGCTGAAAATGTATACTGGGACAGTTGAACTTGAACATGTATGGCCCACTTGCACTTATAGCACTTTAAACCATTTCACAATCATCCTAAATGATTCATCAGGCAATTAAAAATATTATACATTAAACCTGCACAATATAACTTAAAAAAAAAAAAAAAGAAAAACAGTGTTTTACGACTAGTAAATGTTTGGAACTAGTATATTGGATTCATGGATGGAAAACATCAGCCTAAATAATACAAAGTATAAATAATAGTAGAATAGCAAAATATCTAACAAGCAACGAACGCATATTATGGACAAAATTGTCACCATATTATTCCGGTGTTCACTAAAAACATATATATATAAAAATAATTTAAAAACACTATAAATAAAGTTCTGGCCAACTGGACAAATTATTGGAAAGTTACACAGTGCAGCTTTAAGACATACATTTTTAACACGTTGCAAATGTGCTTATATGCAATTTTAATAATAACGATGGTCTAAGCTTGATGTGAAAGTTAACAAAACAATATTAACTAGAAATTATTAAACCCTACATAAACTGCTATCTGAGAAAAAGATTTGCCACAATTTAAACGATACAGTAAATATCCCTGAAGTGGTTTTGTTTGTTGAACTAAACTAATAAGTGTATAATCCACAGAGAGATGATATCCTGTGCTTCATTCTGCCTGAAGTGATTGTTTTACCTTTGTGGAATTCACAACTAGCATGGAAAGGCTGTTTTCTTGTCTTTTCATGGTTTTTAATTGCCAACTGTGAAGCGGTTATGAAAACACTGTTGTGGTGAAATGAATTAGTGTTGAACGCCCCTGGGTGCTGTTAACACATTACACTCATTTCATTCAAAACATAGGAAGTCAATTGCCAACGAAAAAGCTGTATTTCACTTTTATGCATGCTTATTTGTCACCTTAAAGGAGACCACAAACTTGAGAGGTAAGTGTGATTCAGTTTTGCTAAAAATGCTGCTTTTATCTAATCACAATTAACAGTTGAAGCATAATTGCAAGTTTGTGTGCGTGTGTTTCAGCACGTGCTTCTATCTAACATGTCCATGAGTTGTGTGTGCACCTGCATGCATGCTGGAGGTGTTTATATTAATGTGTGTGTGTAGGGGGGTGACTCTTCCAGCGAGCAAGGAGTTAAACACTTTCTGGCCTCCGTTCCTCCGATTCTGTGATGCAGCCCGAGAAGATGAGAGATTCACGCACCTCAGCAGAGCCCATTTCAGGATCCTACTGACAGTATCATTGGAAGTATTGCTGTTGTAATTATTCATTTCATATGAAGAGAAGTCTGCAGAGAAAAAATATACAGGTTAAGAGTTGCCAGATCCCCTCCCCACTTGTTTTAACTCGTTCAATCGAAATCTTTCTCTAATGGAAAGAAAACGGGAACAAGAGAGAGGGATTTTGAGATTGAGTTCACCTCCCCCATCGCAGGGTCAAACTCGAGGGGTTAATACCTGGTGTCCGACACAGAGCACAAACTCCGCTGAGCTCATCACACTAATTAAACAGACACACATCCGATGGCCAATCGCTGCCAGCTAAAAAAGCAGTCCATTCATGGAGCCCGGCGGGTGTGTGTGGGGCGGATTGAGGGAATGCTACCTGGCCCAGCTCAGTTTGATTAATGTGAGGAACAATGGCGCTCTTGTGGGCCATCAGCTCCAGTCCACTTGGTTCTGGTTCAGCG
Source organism: Umbra pygmaea (assembly GCA_016801145.1). Taxonomy (NCBI): domain Eukaryota; kingdom Metazoa; phylum Chordata; class Actinopteri; order Esociformes; family Umbridae; genus Umbra; species Umbra pygmaea. Next base: position 9,344 of record JACXGM010038824.1, read on the forward strand.
CTCCCAGATAGAAGGGACCCAACAGCAGCTAGCAACCCTCTATACAAGGGCGTAGCCAAAAGAACGATCTGGGGGACATGTCCCCCCAAATGTTAGAAGCTTAATGTGGTCCCCCCCAATAATAAGAAAAATATTTAAAAACTATGTCCCAACAATAAAATAAATCACTCATATATATACATACATATATATAAACAAAACTTATGACAACCCTAGTATAAAACTTTCTGTGAAAGTTATATTTGGGGAGTAAGTTCAATTATCTACAGTACTGTAATGCATGACTGAATTATACTTGTACTTAACTGAGTTTTTCTTCAATTTACATATATTTACATTTCTCAATGTTACTATCCAGCAGAAATAGAAGAGAATAATGAATGCTTTAGTCCACAAGTGTGACCATCCTTCTCTCGCGCTTCAACAACTGACAGCCAGCAATTACCGTTCAGGAATACAGATGTCAGCGTCATCCTTTTGACTGCATAATGCTATGTTTGTCAAAACCGGGCCGACATAATTCATTGCAGCGCTTGTTCAACTCACAGAGTCTCCCAGAACTCAGTCCTCACTTTTAAACTCGGCGCTTCACATTTATCAAAACAGGGAGACAAATTGAGCCACCTGTGTACGTTTCCAAAACAGTCCATGATGCCTCATTTCACTTGAAAATCAAGAACGTTTTGCAAGACAGGAGAGAACGTTCGCAAAGGTTAGTTAGATTTCAGCCAACTCTGACTTGATGGGTCTTCACAGAGTTACATGACACTTGGAAAACATTGGACTCTTTCCATCTCATTTGTGGCTGGAAAATGAGCATGTGAAGCTCTAATGAGAACATATGGGCCGAGAATACAGCGTTTGTCATCCATGCTGGGCTGTTTTGAGAAGTGCTTCACAGGGCTTCTGTCTTGCACTTGACTTGTGTTTGAAAAATAAACCTCGGCATGTTCTCAGGCTGACTGCAGAGTGGGAGAGTGAAAGCTTGGTTTGTTAGACGTGAATGGGACTTCACTGATAGATCATTTACACTTTTTTATGAAAAGCTGGGCAATGGAATAATGCTGAAGAGAATTCACAAAAATTATGAAATTAAAAATTGTGCAAGGCTGGAGCACCTACCTCTACACTGAATAAGTTGGGTTTAAAAGTGCATATTTGAGAATTTACAGTCTATACGCCACCATTTAACTATAGCTAGCCGTAATCTCATCAAGCTTTCTCTTGCTTAGATTTTGTAGTTGTGATGTTGTGATGTTTATGAGAAAAGTGTTTGAGGGACCCATTGTAAAATGAGATGAGAGGGAGAGAGAGAGAGAGAGAGAGAGAGAGAGAGAGAGAGAGAGAGAGAGAGAGAGAGAGAGAGAGAGAGAGAGAGAGGGAGAGAGAGAG
>JACXGM010038825.1:0-10735 GCA_016801145.1 Umbra pygmaea
GTTCACTACTGGTATCTGATCCTTTATTGTTAACTACTGGTATCTGATCCTGTATTGTTCACTACTGGTCTCTGATCCTGTATCGTTTATGACTAATCTTTAATGCTGTATTATTCACTACTGTTATCTGATTATGAATTGTTCACTACTGAGCTCTAATTTTGAATTGTTCACTACTGGTCTCTGATTCTGTATTGTTCACTATTGGTCTCTGATCCTCTATTATTCACTACTGCTCTCTGATTCTACATATTTCACTACTGGTCTCTGATTCTGTATTGTTCACTACTGGTCTCTGATCCTCTATTGTTCACTACTGGTCTCTCATTCTCTATTGTTCACTATTGGTCTCTGATTCTGTAATTTTCACTACTGATCTCTGATTCTGTATTGTTCACTACTGGTCTCTGATTCTGTATTGTTCACTATAGGTCACTGATTTTGTATTGTAGAGAGGAGAATATAATGTAACAAAATAACATATATAAGATGCCCTCTTTTGGATATTGACATTAATTAATTTAGATTTATGTGCTACTGAGTCCCGGAAGACACTCAAACAATGCCTTAACATTGTTCTTTATTAACACAATGTTTAACATTGTTCTTTATTAACACAATATCTTTCACTTTTGGCAGAAAGACTTTAGCAGTTTCTGCAGTTTCTTATGGCCTTGTGTTGTCTGATGGAGGACATGGGGTGGCTGCAGAGAGCGTGTGAACAAGGCCACATTCTGAATAGGAATGTCTCCTAGGCTCGGGCGTGGACCACACTGAGATATCTCTGGGGCGACCTGGCTTCTCTCCTTTTCCCTCTCTTTCTCTCTCCATCTTCCTGTGGCCTGAAATTTGGAGATGCCCTCAAGCAGAAGCAGTGTAGCAGGACAGGACGCGGCAGGATTTGATGGTTAGGAGTTTAGTGGTTGGGATGACTTTATTCAACCCAGTGAAACACAGTAGTCTCCTTATTTACTGGTGGCTGGAACACTGATGGACTTTGACCTGATAGTATAACATGTCACAGAGAGCGGGCTGCATGGTATGTGTGTGAAAGTGCATACTATATAATAAACCTCAACACATTGTACTTTTTTTTTTCAATCAAATTACCATCAATAATTACAATAAATAAACATTATGTGCAACAACCAGATTACATTCTAAACATTAGGGGCATTCATCTGAAGGCTGGACTTGATTGTGAACACTTACAGTCTCAAAGAGGGCATAGTGTTCTAAACGGTCTTTTCGACCACCAAACTGGCAAGGAGTGTATAGTAAGTGTTCGCTATGAATGTTTTGCTAGCATTGGAGTGGCTAGGAAAAAGAAACATGGTTGGCATAAATGGTCCAGCACCATCTGGGGAGGGCGGTATGATCAGCAGGGTTTTCTTCTCTTTTTCCTTGGATGGCTCAAGGCTAAATTATATGTGCTTATATTAGTTACTCTGGTCAAATTGAAAGAGACATTTATCTCCATCAACTTTAATGAGTATAGCAGGTTAGGTAGTCTTCTCACCTAGGCTATATTTTACAAACAAACACTAGCTGTGGTTTGATTACGCACCCCACATTCGGCAGTCAATTTATGTTAGCTGATTTCTGTTCCTATCAGGAATACCTTATTAGATAATCGACATGTAATACAAGTTGAGGTACATTTCCTTTTAAATAGACATTCATATTATTAGTGCAGGTTTGTTCTTTCTTTACACTCAACCTGATAGTATCTGATAAGCTCCCTTGGGAGTTAACATTTAGCTGCAACACAGATCCCTTGAGTATACAGAATTTTTATATGCACCACAAAGCACAACATTCTGTAGTTGTTTTATTGAGCTAAAACCTGTTTGCTGCATAATATATGTGAATGATAAATCAGATTTACTTCCACTTTATTCCCTGACTAATTCCCACTTTTGCTCTTCTCTCTGAGCGCACACACACACACATGGAAAGTATCACACACACACACTTTTATCAACGCTGCTGTTCCATTGATAAATTGACATTCTTTCATTATTATCTCTGCTTCGTCAAGTCAAGTCTGACTTCTAAAACTGGCTGATTACAAAGTAATAGTTTCACAGCGGACATGGGGTGAAATCCCAATGAGCTAGGCTATATCGCTGTCAGAAAGAAGGATGTTGCTAAATCTGATGCGTAGAGAAGAATAAGCAGCACTGACAGAACATACAGACATGTTCTCATTTAAACCTGCACTATGTGCTTTTCTGAAAACCACAAAAAATACAAAAAGTGTATTTTAGAACTAGTAAAGGTTAGAAACTACCATGAAAATCTCAACAGTAATACAGAATATTGAAAATATTCCCACTTTTGCCAGCAATATAGCACTTTATATTCCAAAGCTGGTTTGCTTCTAAAGCTATTTAGGGTCTGGCCTAGTTAGTCCCTGGATGGGAGACCAGTGCTGCTGGAAGTGGTGTTGGAGGGCCAGTAAGGGGCATTCTTCACTCTGGTCTAAAGATCATTCCCAATGCCCCAGGGCAGTGAAGAGGGCATATGCCCTCTGGCATCTTTACAATGGGACATTAACTACTTAGGGAGCACCATACCAGCGCCGGTAGTCTTAAAAAAATATCACTGGTTCACAAGTCCAAACAATCACAGTTCACAAGTCCTATTTTTTAAGTTATATATACATGTTATATATCTACAGAAAGCTTAGACACTCAGGAATGTAGCAAATGTCACCATTCTACAGTAGCTATAACAAAAATAATAATTTCCCCTCATAATGTAAGCTACGTGCCTTGTACACATGTGCCTCAAATTAAATGGAATGTCAAACTAGAAACAAGGCTAACATCGTCATTTATTGGGTTATATATACATGTCTTATATGTCCTTAAAGCTTATAATCTTGGGATTCTAGCAAATATCTCGGTTTTAGTGTAGCTATAAAATTCACAACGTTTAGACTACTTAATGTCAGCTACGCGTCTTGAAAAATAAACGTTTTTGTTTTCACTTCATAGTAAATACATTAAGGAATAAAATCAAAGCTCATGAATGCAATATTTAAGTTTTAAATACATGTCTCATATGTCCTTAAAGCATATAATGTTGGGGTTCTAGCAAATATCTCGGTTTTAAAATAGCTATGAAAACAAGATAACTATTAGTCATAATGTGACGTAAACAGCCAGTACCAAAAGCTGTTAGCTTGTTTACTCAACTAGCCGTTTTTGTACTTAAACGTAAATCGAATGGCAAAAGGAAAACACGGCTAGCACCCTCATTTTTTAGGTTATATATACAAGTCTTATATCTCCTTAAAGCTTAGAATGTTGGGGTTCTAGCAAAAATCTCGGTTTTAGTGTAGGTGTAAAATTCACAACGTTATGGCGGCTAATTCAAACTACACATATGGCAAACAGCAATGTTTTTTAAAAACAAAATGCCAAATAGAAACACAACTTCCACGCTCATTTTTTAGGATATATATAAAAGTCGTATATGTTCTTAAAGCTTAGAATCTTGGGATTCTAGCAAATATCTAGGTTTTAGTGTAGCTATAAAACTCACAACGTTAGACTACTTAATGTCAGGTACGCGTCTTGAAAACAATTACATTTTACTTAGGAAATACAGGTTAGCAGACGTTATGTTAAGCAAAGCTTATGTTAAGCTTTTAGTACAAAATATTTTACTGACGGTCATAAAATCCTTCTTTTTGGTCATCAAAGGGTCCCAGTAATGACTTAAAGCATAGTTTTCCCAGGTAAAAATCCATCTTGAATGTAAAAATTGCATTTTCTTCCCGGACTTTTAAATCTACTCATGAATAAATGAAACAACTAGTGTATTTTCCCTGCACTTCTGAACAAAAGACAGATGTGAAAAGTGTCCAAAAGTTTAGCAATTTTTACATATATGTCATCCTTATGAAACAGAGATCTTAAAAATGTGCAAGATTAACAATTTTAACTGAAGACTGACAAAGATTATTTAGCAAAGAAATGTTTTGTTCGTCTCAGGACCCAGATGTAAACGTCATCACGGTGCATTTTTTCTAAAAATATAGTTTCACAAACAAAGCCATAGCTCATTGGCTGTTTACTCAATCACCACAAAATGTTAGACTAATGTGGCCAGCCCCTTAACAACATGATTTAAATTTGGATCCAGTATCCTATCTTAATATATAGCATTGTAGAGTTCTTTCAAAGAGGATGTAGAAAAATTAAAACAGAAAATAATTATGCATTTTCTTTATTTCATCTTGTGACATATTCACTGTGTATATTTGTTTGAAATGAATTTTACATATCCAAAAATTTCAAAGTCTTTTCTTTAAAAAAATATCAACCATATGTTTGTACTTGCCTCAGGTCCAGTGTAACAAGAGTTTAACTTGGGTATGTTATTTTAGGCAGAATTTGACAATTAGGGGGCAAGGCTTAAGAGGTTAAATTGGTGTCCTGACTTTCTGTTGTCTCTAAAGATCCCATGGCACTTGTCGAAAGATTATGGGTGTTCAGGCTGTTCTCATAGCGATACGTAAAACATGGTCGTACGATTATGGGTGTTCAGGCTGTTCTCATAGCGATACTTAAAACATTTTCGAAAGATTATGGGTGTTCAGCCTGTTCTCATGGCGATACGTATCCATACGTAGCCATTGGAAGGCTAACCTAGCTCTGAATATTACAATGTCTAATGTCCTGTTGGAAGGCTAACCTAGCTCTGAATGTTACAATGTCCAATGTCCTTTTGGAAGGCTAACCTAGCTCTGAATTTTACAATGCCTAATGTGCCATTGGAAGGCTAACCTAGCTCTGAAAATTACAATGTCTAATGTCCCATTGGAAGGCTAAACTAGCTCTAAATATTACAATATCTAATGTGCCATTGGAAGGCTAACCTAGCTCTGAATATTATAATGTCTAATGTCCTGTTGGAAGGCTATCCTAGCTCTGAATGTTACAGTGTCTAATGTCTTGTTGGAAGGCTAACCTATCTCTGAATGTTACAATGCCCAATGTCCTTTTGGAAGGCTAACCTAGCTCTTAATATTACAATGCCTAATGTGCCATTGGAAGGCTAACCTAGCTCTGAATGTTAGAGTGACTAATGTCCTGTTGGAAGGCTAACCTAGCTTTGAATATTACAATGTATTATGCAACATGATCTCTCAGAAATCCATGACACTACCACGGATACTTAACTTCAAACTCTGTGGCAGTTTCACGGAATGGCTGAATATTCCGTAGAATAATCACAGATTCTTAACTTCTAAATCCGTGGCAGTTTCACAGAATTGTAGCATGACGTAGCAGAGTGTAAATTGCGTAGATTTTGCAGGTTGGTTGCTTCATAATATTGTCGTCATGTGTTTGGGTAAAATGAAAAAGTTATAGTTTTTCCCCCATAAATTACTGACAACATTTCTCCCAAATTCAAAATGTCATTCTGAATATTTTTTTTACGTATACTAATTGATTTAAGACAAATTTGTAGTGGTCTATTCATTTTACCAGAGCTGTATGTCAAGCATAATGTTAAGCAATATGTTGTCTGTTTATTGGATGTGATTTCTGATGTTTCATTGCCCAGAAACAGGGGAAGAGTGGCAGAAGGTAGCATGTGGATTCCAGGAACTGTGAGACATTATTATTTGCTCTCCACCCCAGTCTGGATCTATGTTCTAAAACTACAAGCACAACTTCTCCATTGTGTTAATGGCTGAGTGCACGGACCGATTCAAACAGGTTATTGTTGACAGAGAACACCATGTGTGATTTCAAAATGCAAGAAAACAGAATTATTTTAGCTCTGTAAGTGTACTTGTTATTTCTTGATGTTTTTTTTAGAGGAAGGTGATTAACAAAACTTAAATGTTAAATTAACATTTTGTGCTATGTTATTAGTTTTAATGTGCCAGGTGATTTGAATCCTGAATTGGGCAACATGGTATTACTCTTAGCTCAATGAATACCACAGCTAACTACAACGTCCAGGCACTCAGTCTTGTGTCATGCTTTGTTTCATTTTCCTAAACTAGTCTAGGGGTGTGTTATTAATCCTGGAAGGAGTAAGTGTTTTTCTTTTGCAAATCAGAAAGTATTCAAGTTAACCTCAAACCTAAAACACCTTAAACATCCAATGATAAGTAATATATATTTTACTATATCTGTGCAGTTTAAAAAAAGGTGAACATCAAACAAAGGTGTATTAAGAAAAAAAGTGCAAACTGACAATATAAAAAGGTGAAAATCAAGCAAACATGCATTAAAAAAAATCAATTACAAAAATAAACACTGAACTAGCCCTCAGATCAGGGTAGCACGGATGTAAAAAGTGTCCAAAAGCTTAACAATTTCGGCATATACGTCATCCTTATGAAACAGAGATCTTAAAAATGTGCAAGATTAACAATTTTAACTGAAGACTGACGGAGATAATTCAGGAAAGATCTGTGTTGTTTGTCTAAGGACCCGGATGTAAACGTCATCACGGTGCATTTTTTCTGAAAATATAGTTTTACAAACATAGCTATAGCTCATTTGCTGTTCACTCAATCAATCTAAAATGTTAGACTTATGTGGCCAGCCCCTTAACAACATGATTTGAATGGGATCCAGTATCCTATCTTAATATATAGCTTTGTAGGGTTCTTTCAAAGATGATGTAGAAAAATAAAAACAGAAAATAAGTATGCATTTTCTTTATTTCATCCTGTGCCATATTCACTGTGTATATTTGTTTGAAATGAATTTTACATATACAAAAATTTATATATTAGTATATAAAATATACATATTTATATATATTTTTTTTAAAATCAACCATATGTTTGTACTTGCCTCAGGTCCAGTGTAACAAGAGTATAACTTTGGGTATGTTTTTTTAGGCAGAATTTGACAATTAGGGGGCGAGCCTTAAGAGGTTAACAAAGCAGGTAGCGAGATAGTGATCGGATGTAAACTGGTCGCTAACCCTAAAATCGCCAGGAGTTGCCGCAGTGAGCAGGAGCCAGAAGTCTCCAGACCTTAATCCCCTAGATAATCTGTAAAGGAAGCTGAAGGTTTGAGTTGCCAAACGTCAGCCTCAAAAACTAGATAACTTGGAGAGGATCTGCGAAGAGGAGTGGGACAAAATCCCTCCTGAGATGTGTGCAAACCTGGTGGCCAACTACAACAAATGTCTGACCTCTGTGATTGCCAACAAGGGTTTTGCCACCAAATACTAATTCATATTTTGCAAAGGGGTCAAATACTTTTTTAACTCATTGTAATGCAAATCAATTGATAACTTTTTTGAAATGCGTTTTTCTGGATAAGCAGGGGATCAAAAGCAATATACCCTCACTATACATGCCTAAATGCATTGACCTGCTGCCACGAGATTGGCTCCTTAGCAGTTAAACAGGTGTACATAATGAAGTAGCCGGTGAGTGTATATTGAATAGGGTCGGCCCAGGGGTCCACATTGCATAGTCGGCTAACAGTCTAGGTCATTACAGTCAGTGGTTGGATCCTGACTATGGCAGCACCGACTTTGACCAGACCCCCAGCCCAAAGAAGTGCAAATTGGCATTTAGGATAGATAAGTCAGATAATCTACCTTGTCATGTCGCTATCCAGCAACTTCTTTGTGTGTAGATCAGGTGCCTGTAAATTCAAACACTGGGGCAAACACTGTTCACCTGGTAACACTATTATATGCCGGCAACACAAACTCAGATTTTTCTAAATAATAGCGCCCGTAATTCATTACAATAATCATTGTAGATGATAGGTAGTGGGTCCATGTTCATGTGTTGCTAACATTAGTCTATTGTTGGATAAAATAGACCCTAGTGAATGTTTATCAAATGTAACTGTGTTTTCACATGAGACACTGAAAATATATTCAATCAAATTCTGTGTACAACATATTTGTTACTTTTTTAATGAAAAGTTGTTATTGAAAACATGTTAAATGTTGTTTTTTGCAATCAAATACTATCATTGTTTCTTTACTCACAATACAATTTAATTTGGTTACAACTCACTAGCTTTGTAATGAATTCACAATGATTATTGCGATGAATTAAAATTAGCGCTATTATTCTGAAAATAATAATCTGAGCTAGAACCATCCCTGTGGATAAGACCAATTGTGAGGGGAGAATTTGTTTTTGGAAAAATCACAAACAAAAAATAATTAAAATAAGAATACGGTCGGCCCAAGAATTGAACCCTGTGGCATACCCGCAGAAACAGATTAAAAAATAAATGGCCTCAGCCAAATAAATGAACAGGGCTGCACGATGAAGTTTCTTCATCAATGGTGGTCGAGGTCAGTTAGGACCTATAGCGTAGCTGAAGGACACCCATGGCAGACTCTGAAATCAGATATCAAAACCTACTAAGGACATTACGGCTTGCTGGACTGTACTTAATAGGAGCTTTGCCTGCCGACCTTGTTAAACCTGTGGGCTGACTGCACGTTGGCATGACCACACTAAATACATTCACACATAGAGGTATAACTGATTTTGGCAAGGTAAATACAGCATTCCCAGATGTCAATGACTTAAAGTATAAATGCATTTAACAAGAAAGTATACAATTGCATCATAATGATTAAAGATTACTTTAATGATACTCCAGTGGTAAGTTTGAGTAGGCATGCACGAAGGAAAGAGTGGCGCCAGAAGGAATGAAAACCTAATGTAAAGACAAGTGTTTTTTTCTACTATTTCCCTGGTTGTTATACCCAACAAATGGCCTTTGGCTTTAGAGTATGTTAGAGTGAAACAGAGGCTACTGTTAATCTTACTCATCAGAATTGATAGATCCATGTCTTGTCAATAGCTACAACAGGTATGCTGTCCCCTCAGTATATCTAGTTGATGAAGTTAAGTGTGAAAACAGTGGGATACCAAACCAGTTGTTAATAAAAGAACAGTACACTTTATCCGGTTCCATCAATACACTGTAGCTCCCTGTGGGTTTGGTCTAGAAGCTTCGTTTTTGTTGTACTGTGTACAAAAGATGTTTATTGGGCTATGTAAGCTGTTGACTTTTAACTGCTAGAATGCAGGTTTTTATTTCTTTTTGGTGAGATGCAAGTCCCAGAAGAGGTACAAGTTCCTACACATTTATCTGTGTAGATATAAATGTGTTTGGTCTACAGAAAAGAATAATATGTTCAGTCAAAGAGCCAAGGGAACATGTTGTGTCTAGCCTTTTGTCGCTGTGCCATTCACAGACAGAGCTACAGACTAATAGCTCCATACTCATCAATGGCAGGTTTCTGGTATCTGGAACACATGGATGTTTGGTTTTGGTGTGGATGTTAACATTAGTGCCTGCCTGAGCTACTGTTACAATCTGACCCTAAAACAGAAATATTCACTTGAATGTCCCTAGCTTCCAATTGGCTCATACATCCCCTCTTCTCTCCTAAATAATCCCCAGGATGTCACTGTGAGAAAGAGTAACACTTCTCAGTCAACGTACCTGGTAAAATAAATCAGATGCAGGACAGCAGCAACTAAAAATGTGCTAATGGCTGTGTCTTATTGTCATACTTGTCTCAGAATACTAAATCTTGTGCCACCATGTGTTCTCAGAAGCAGAATTAGAGACACTACACTGATCAACTTCATTAGAGTCGCAATACTATCTTACCTCATTAGAGTCACATAAATGTTCTCCCTCATTAGAGGTACAACACTGTCCTTCCTCATTAGAGTCTGTCACGGTTTAGGCCGTGGCTGAATGGACTGTCAGCTCCCTCTGGTGTCTGAATGTGTCATGCACTGTGTAATCCGGACATTTCCATGACTGCCTAGTTGTTATCCAATAGATTGTGTTGTTGTTTGTCTGATTGTCAGCACCTGTTTGTAGTTAGGTCAACCCCTACAGAAATCTTATATATGGCCATATATGTATATAACTTAAATGTCCTTATATTGGCATATATAAGGTAACATCATCACAAATATATAAATATATGTCGAAATATACAAAAATTGGCAGTTTTTATATATGTGACATGCATTTCCCCATTTAACATCCATATCTGCGTTTACCTATGGTTTACAGAGTGTATAAGTGATGAAATGTTTAATATCTGTCAATGTACATATGAGATTATGTAAATAATTAACCCATTGATGCCTAAAACGCCTGCTAAAAACGCATGTGAAATCCTATGTTATTCTAGGATGAATATCCTTATCTCCTGAGGGTTTTCGGAAAAAAAATAAAAAATGTCAACATCTACCAAAACCTAGCACATAGAAACATTAAATAAAATTAATTTTAAGGGTAAGAATCACAGGCTTTATTATGCAATTTATTCTTTATGCCAGTATTGTATTACTATGTATTATGCTAGTTATTCATTATGCCAGTATTGTATTTATATATTAACATTATTGTATTTATTATTATCAATATCAACAATCATCACCATAATTATACTACTATTTATTATGCTATTTATTCATTATGTTCGTTGTACCGATTAGTTTTCGTCCCCAACATGTCTCAATGATCATCGGTAAAAATATGGTTTGCGGGTGAACTGCTTTGCCTTGTGCGGCAGATAATCCTCTACCACCTCCCTCAAAACTCCTCATTATCTTCCAACTCAAATCCCTCACTGTCAAAATCCTCCTCTGTCGTAGCCATTTTCAAAAACAAATGCACGTGTATGTCTGATTGATTGATGTGATTCTCAGCGAACGACAGTACATTTGGGTGGTTACGTC
>JACXGM010038826.1:0-10735 GCA_016801145.1 Umbra pygmaea
ACACATGTAGACGCCACAGGAAACATTGATCGACAAGAGACAAGGGGAGAACACATGGCTAAATACAAAGACAACTAATTACTAATGCAATCCACCCGTGACTAACAATGACCCAACTAATAATCAAAACCAACCTATGACAAAACTAGACACAAGAGGGCAGCATACTCACACAAACAGAGGGATCACAGAGACAACACCTAAAAACCCCAACCCAAGTGTGACACCTGGATTGTTCAGCACTAGATTATATCAACACTAGATTATATCTATGAATCCCATCAATCTCACTGAATTCAAGTAACATTTGCCAGAGCTGCTTACAGACCACTACAAATGTTAATCACCCTCACCTTCATTTGTACCTGTCATTTTGCACACATACTGCACATTATCATTTGCACAGTTAATGACCAAGTGTTACTGTTTCATTACAACAGGTCTGCTGCAACTCTGTCCCTAACCTTACCTCATATGCACATAATGTATATACCTACTGAGTGTTTAGAATAGTTTGTGTATTTCTTGTGAAGCTTTGTGTTGAGCACTATTTCACTTATATTGGCCGCCGTTGCAAATGATAATCAGTTTTCAAACTGCCCACCTGGTTAAATAAGGTGAAATAAATAAATTACTTTAATCTGTCAGGCTTCTAAAGTGTGTGATGAAATCCTCATGTATGTGTATTTGTGGCAAGGTGCCACAATAAAAATGACAATTTTGTGGAGATGGTGGTTGATTGTAGGAAACGCCCCTAACCTCCCCAGCTTCAGATTGTGTTCAAGTGTACTTTCAGCTGAAACATTTAAATTCCTCACAGTGAATCTTAATTGAGGAGGGGCTCATAATAATATCTAGACTGGAGAAAATCTAATGGAGTGAAACATTAAACATGGTGTGAGATTCCAAACCATTTGCTCCAATTTAGCCTTTAATATGAGGCCATTCTCCTGAGTTATGTTTCAGAGGCCTCCACTGGTAGGAAACATCCTCTCCACAATCCAAGGTGGGAGAACAACATTAAAGTGATCATCAAGAACGTGCACCAGCAGATGTGTCCATCTTCCACTCCACTACCACAGCCTGGTTTAGATTTGCCTGCTGCAAAGGTACACTGAAAAAAAGTAGTTAATAGAAACGGTCATCAGCTGCCAGCTGCACTTCATTGAGGAAGCAATGACTAGGGTGTGGACGTGCGCAGTACAGGTCCATCATGAGCAAAAAACTACTGTCACCTGAACAGTTTCCTTGCCTTTTCTGTGGCCTTGTGAAAAAAAGCCATCTTTCCTACTGAGAGTAATAACACTGCGCTTTCAACATCAGGTCACCTCCAAACTAAATAGGCTGCACAAAACTGCACCCAAACCTTTGTTCATCTCCCCAGATTTAGACAGCATTTCATATTCTGAAAATGTTTACGATAACTTAAAATCAATGTGTATTACATAATCACCACTCATATTTCATTATTACATATGCTCAACACTGTGTATGATTGTATGTAAGTTGTGTCGGTTTTGTATGATGTATAAAGAACTATCTGCACCATTACAACCCACCCCACACAAGCGTATCTGCTCCCATCTTGGCTTCTGTACCTGTCCTGACACCACCTGCCAATCACATCCACACCTAGGAAATCCTAAATATGAGCCAGCTTCTCATCCACCATGCGCCTCGGACATCAAAATCTTTAACCCTCACTCTCCTACATGCCCATCTCATCTGCTTCTGTAACATTGTATGCTGGTGCCTGGAGCTAAGAGACAGATGTGAACTGGGAAATGAAACAACATCTAATACCAAAAAACACTTGTGCAAAATAGATGGAATGCAATGAGCCAAAACTGAATGAATAAAATATACAACGAACTACACCTAACACATACATATACCAGTACATTAAAAAAATATTTATATTTTAAATAAAAATATTATATTCATTTTATTCCAGAATTTCTTTTTTTTTAAAAGGACACTACATAATGTAGATTCATTACAGATTTAAGTGACATATTTCAAGCCTTTATTTGTTTCAATCTTGATGATTACAGCTTATAGCTCATGGAAATCAATAATCCAGTGTTTCAAAATATTAGCATAAAGAGTTTAAAATAGAGAAATGTGGAGCTTCTGAAACTTTTGTTTAATTCATGCACTCAATACTTGGTTGGGGATCCTTTTGCAAGAATTACTGCATCAATGCGGTGTGGAGGCAATCAGCCTGTGGCACTGCTGAGGTGTTATGGAAGCCCAGGATGCTTTGCTAGGGGCCTTCAGCTTGTCTGTATTGTTGGATCTGGTGTCTCTCATTTTCCTCTTGAAAATAGCCCATAGATTCTCTATGGTGTTCAGGTCAGGCGAGTTGGCTGGCCAATCAAGCACAGTAATACCATGGTCAGCAAACTAGTTACCAGTCGTTTTGGTACTGATGTCAGGTGCCAAGTCCTGCTGGAAATTGAAATCAGCATCTTTATAAAGCTTGTCAGCAGATGGAAGAATAAAGTGCTCTAAAATCTCCTGATAGATGGCTGAATTGACTCTGGATTTGCATCATTGACAGTGGAAACTTCACACTGCCCTTCAAGCAACTTGGACTGTGTGCCTCTCCACCAGAGTTGGAGACTCAAGTCACTGACTTGGACTTGACTTGCGATCTGTTCAAAAGACTTGAGACTTGACTTGGACTTGTAGTCATTGGACTTGTGCCAAATAAATATAGCAAACATTCCATCTCTCCCGGAAGTTCCAGTAGTCTCCAACATTTTAATAGCGGATCCCTGACACCCGCAAATTATATACAATATCCCGGAAAGATATATTTTTGTGAGCAAGAGGGATTTCAATTGTCATTTCTAATGGTAGACGGGGTCTGAAGAAATCAAGAGAGCGGGTGACAGACATGGTGAGAGACTGACAGTGTGCATTGTGAATTTTTTTTCAGTATGCAGACTCTCCAGTCGTCTTTCCACTGGGGAAGATGTCTGATATAGAATAACTAAGACTAAGGAAAAAAACTACCTTCACACCCTATTCTAGTCAGGCTCTGAGGCTGACAGCTGAAGCGATTAGAGTTGAAAGTTACCTCGGTAAGGTTAGAGAGAGTTCTCTTCATAAAAGTGAGCAGGAAGCAAACAGCCAAAATAGCCATTGGGTTATTTTGTGATAACCTCTTCCTGCACCTGTTGTGCGCCTGTTTTAGTCGGTTTTGACAAAAACGATTAGGGCAGAAAATGAAGGGGGCAGAAATGAAGCTACAGTATCACAACATCAAACTCCTGCACCACTTAAAGGGACAGAGAGAGATTAGTCAGATTTAGCAGGTAAGTAACATAATGTTTTTATCTAGAAAAACATAGCAAGTATAATAGCTAGTAGAATAAGGTTGTGTTAATTAGCTAAATTACTGCTGCTGAAACATTGATAGCCAGCTAACTTTTGGATTCTCACAATGTAAAAACAACAGGGAGAATCCATATTGTTTTCAATACATAAAGCTCTGTTCGCTCATATTTAACCTAAGACTTGAGACTTGACTTGGACTTGCATGCAGTGACTTGAGGCTTGACTTAGACTTGTTTGAAGTGACCAAAATACATCTCTGCTCTCCACTCTTCCTCCAGACTCTGGGACCTTGATTTCCGAATTAAATGCAAAATGTATTTTCATCTGAACGATGACATTGGACCACTGAGCAATGGTTCAGATATTTTTTTTCTTCCTTAGCCCAGGTACATTAAGACACTTCTGAGATTGTCTCTGGTTCAGGAGTAGCTTCACACTAGGAATGTGACACTTGTAGCCAATTTCCTGGACACATCTGTTTGTTCTTGAATCGGCTTTGCCTGACAATTCTCTCAAGGGTGCGGTTATCCCTGTTACTTTTGCACCTTTTTCTACCACACTTTTCCCTTCCAATCAACGTTCCATTAATATGCTTTGATACAGCACTATGCAGAAAGGCAGCCCTTTCAGCAATGACCTTCCTGTGGCTTACTCTCCTCGTGGAGGGTGTCAATGAGTGTCTTCTGGACAACTGTCAAGTCAGCAGTCTTCCCCATGATTGTGGTTGTGTTTACTGAACCAGACTAAGAGATTAAAGGCTTTGAGTTATTTGGCTGATTAGAGCTCTTCTTAGGTCCATATTTCTGTATTGTAAATTCTTTATTCTAATATTACAGATGCTGGATTTTTTATTCTCATGAGCTCTAAACCATAATCAGTGCTTGAAGTGGAAAAAAAAAGGTGCCGGTACTCTCTTGCATTGGCAAATCATTATGACTTTTGAGATTTCTACAGTGAAAAACAAAACTTGGAGATATTGCTGTTACAACAACAATTTATTGTTATTTATAACAACATAAATGTATTTATTTAAAAAAGTTTTGTAGGCCATGCATGTGTTTCGTTACTCACATTATTGTTGACATCGGTGTCATTGACTAAGGTAACGTTAAGGTTGGTAGCTGCAGACTCCACATGAACCTTCAAGGTCTAAGAGGTTTTAGGTCTGTCTGGCACAAAGTTGACCTTTTGGCCTCTGGAAAGGTCATACTTTGACCTACAGTGAAGTGCCTTATGGTTTTGGACTCAGCAGACCCATGACTACATGGCTTTATTTATCATAAAAAATATGTAAAAATAACATATGTATATTTTATTGTTTTCTTTGTGTAAAAGCATCTAAATCATGATGAATAAGGCTTTTTAATGCATATTGTCAAGCCCCCAGGGCTCCTGGACTAGTGTGCAAAATTTGGAGGCCATACAAACAAGTCAACATCAAAATGCTGCACCCATTTCTTACAATATTTCTATACATTTTTGAAATCCCAGCAATTTTTTACTTCCTGTCTGAAACGTTTTTAGTAAAATAGGTGTCTATAAAACATGACCGACTTAGAGGTGTCATAGCACCGGCTGTGTTTAACCCAGGGATAAGCCACCACTCATTCTTTTCATTTCATCTTCATCTTTCCAATGGTACTAAGCATGTACGGTTCACGCTTGACACTCTAGAACGTCAGGAGACTGTGAAGGGTTTTAATGAACGTTAGTTTGAAGTTCATGAATCATACCCAATGTTTCTGGTTAAACTTGCACCTCTGTTGACGTGTCTGGCTCTGGCACACAAATGTTTTTGGACCAGGCTAGCATAATGAATTCAAAAATACACTTCTATTTAGTTTCTTGGTTTTCAGCAGTGAAAAATATGTTACGGTCAGGCGACAGCATTTTCGAACTAGCGTCCATGGAGACTTACCTGATTCATCAAGAGATCTGAAGTATGTCACATAGTGCCTTCTGGGTAGTGTAGTTTATGTAACGTTAGGGTCATTACCAATCTTTCTGACACTGATGCTTTCTCTGTCAGTGGTTGCGTAACGGCTACATGCGAAAAGTAGCGGTATACAAGAAAAAGTGCAGGTACGCTTGAGAATAACATGTAGAGGTGCAGGTACTGCATACCGGTGAGTACCGCCCCACTTCGAGCACTGGCCGATAACAAAACCCTTGTTAATGGTACAATAGGGACAACTGCTTAAGAACAGCTCACAGTATAAAAAAGCAAAGCCATACAATGCTGCGTTGGTATATAAGTATCTGATGTCCAATTTGAAGGTTGAGGAGAGATCAGCGAATGAGAGTGGGTGAGAAAATAGAAACAGAGAAATGCTGAGACAAACACAGAGACTGAGAGTACAGTAGACGTTTACCATAACAGCTGGACTCGTCGGACTGGAAGGGTAGACAGTCGATCGTTTGGTCACAACGCTTGTGAAGAGGCACACAACTGGATGTACCCTCACAAACCAGAGACCCCAACTCACAGTGCTGGAGAGCTGGAGAAGACCGACAAAGAATAGAAAAGCAGGATGCATGAAAGTTAAATGGGAAAAAGGAGAGATAAATCATAGAGAGGAGGGTTAAGAATAACTGAATACAACCATCTAGCTCATTGAATGGATATGTAGATATTGTTTTAATTAAATCACGTTCAATGTATTATTCAACACAACAGTGCTGAATAAAATACGGCATTCCTCATCCTCAAATTTTAAACATTACAGCAGAATTTGCATGGGAGTGAGAACACTTAAAGGATACTTTTTGTAAATTGCTTGTTTGGGTCTTTTGTTTATCGTAATAACCTGATAATGCTGTACAGACTTGTACAGACACACACACGTGTACGTACAGCAGCTGAACTCATCCTCTCCAGAGGGGCAGTCAGCTACTCCATCGCAGCGCAGCAGTGAGGGAATGCAGCTACGGTCTGAACACTGGTACTGGTCGGGGAGCGGACAGTGCTCTTGAGGGGGCATGGTGCCTGGTACCAGGCCGGGGCACTGCTCTTCATCGGACTGGTCGGCACAATCCTCCTCCCCGTCACACCACCAAGACATAGGGACACACTGGAAGGAGTGGACACACTGGAATTCACCAGCACCACAGGTCAGAGGCTCCGGGGTCACGGGACCTTGGGGACCAAATACATATGCAGTGATACGCTAAATAAAACAGACTTCTACACTGTAATCAGTTACTGTTTCTACATGTATTGATTTAAAACAGGTTAATAGGCTGTATAACATCAGCCTATGAAGTTAATGTAGAAATTGCACTCTGATTCCCTTTATTGAACACTAGGTTCCAATAGATGGTTATCTACTGTAAACTGTTATTGTTTTACTAACTTGATTAAGTGCACTTAACCTGTGTGTTTGCCTGCTATGTTCATCCACATGGGTGGTGTCCAAAATGGCACTCTATTTTTTACAGTGCAACCATTTTGACTAGATCTGTAGTGAACTACAGAAGTGTTTCACAACCAGGGGTATTAACAGGGTTGAAGAGTATCGAATTAAAAGTAATTTAACTTTCTATTACAGTTGTGGATGGGAAACTAGTAGCAGATTACATTTAAAAGGTAGCCCACCCAACTTTGGGTAATAAAATCTGCAGAGTAATTATCCTACGTAGAGGGAGTGATTCAGGAAACTCATAAACCCAGAGGCTTACTGGTAAAATGCAGATTAGTTGGGGTGCACTGTGCAGAGAAAAATTCAGTTGGTGGGACAGTAACCAATTCAGGGAACCAGACCACTGAGCAATAACTAGATTCATCATCTATTCAACATCTTTTCTTTTTCTACATTCCCACTCAAACCCCCCAGTAGACCTGCCTCTCTTTTAACCCAAATTCCACCCACCCACTCAGTCATCCACCCTGAACCCACGGAGCCCCTACCCCCTTCCATCCACCCAAATACCCGTCCACTTACTACCAACCGCCTCAACCCACATGCATACAGTACAACCCCACATGAACAAAGTGAAGCAACCACACAAAAAACACCTGAAAAGAAAATTGAAAAAGAAAAGGGACGAAAGAATGGAGGAAAAATAAACTTGCTTGGACTAACTAAGACTAAAATGACTTTTGCTCAGTGGGAGTGCACTAGAGAATAGGGTGCCGTTTGGATTGAAGGGGGACGGAGCTAAACAGCTGACAGCAGAAGGAAAAGCAGGAACTTAAAGAAGATAGAATGGGAAGTGGAGAAGGAGGAAGTGGGAAAACAACACAATACAAATGTAATTGCTTTACTACCCTCGTTGCTCTTTCCTCTCCGCCAGCGGCTGACCCAGAGTACACAGTGAATTTATACAGGCGCCGCAGGGCAACAGGCTCCATTATTTCACTACATCACTCAGGTCTCCCTCTGGTACAACGGAAAAGGTTTTCAGGAAGCAGGAGGAATATAAAGAGATGGAGAAAGAAAGATAGGGAGAAAGAACAAAATCGAGCGAGTGACAGAGACATGATCATTCCAGGGGAATGTCAAGGATGGCGGGGCTGGGAGTCGGGAAGTGGACAGGACTAACACAAGGCAGGATCATTTAAATGTAGTGAGAACCTGAGAAAATGTCTTACCTCCCACCATGCACTCCGGTGTGAAGGAGATGTCGTCCAGGGCAATATCGGTCCAAACGTCACCCCCTATTTCGGCCTGGAAGGTCACTCTGAAGGGGGCCATGTTGGACAGGATGACATTGGCGTAGGACCACTGGTCACCATGGTTACCGCTAGCAGCCCACATTAGTAGGCGGGTGCCACTCGAGCTGACTGTGTAGACCTGGGATTAATGCTGCAGCGATTAAAACACCATAAATGTCACATACAGTAGCTGTGTCTTTACGAGGGACGCGCGCTCACTTGTTATAACATCCACACTGGAGAGAACACAGATGAACAGCTGCTGCCACAAGTTATTTACAAGGGAATCGGTTAGTGGGAGTTCAGGATTTTACAACTTGATGTAAGATAGCACATCACACTGAATAAAGCTAGGTGAAATTCTATGGGATTGATGGTGAAACCATGTAACATTAGGTTGTAAGATCCAGCACTTCCCCTATAATCCGTTTTGGTACCTTTAATGTCCCCATTCTGTCTGAGCCATACATGTAGAACCAAAACCGTAAGTGACACAGGCCAACACTGGCTGGGAATGGATTCTGTGTTGTAAACTTGGCGATGTCACCTTCCCTCTCTGTGGCAGAGTGTACAAACAGGAACTTCCCATCGCCACCTGTGGATCACGGATTGAAATAGAGACACATTATTGAGTCGTGTCTCTATTATGCTTTCAATTCACAAGTACTGGGGCCTAACTAGGATTAACAGTATCGTCCTTGCTCTTTAATCCTTATTGGCCCTGGTTTTTGCATCCTCTGTCTAGTAGAAATGCACTCATAGCACTGTAGCCAGTTAGCATTTCTTTAGTCAGTGAGTTTGATGTGCACTACCTTTCCCTATCTGATCCATTACCGTGGCACTCTGCCAAATAAGCACCTGTGTATATACTGACTTGAACAGTATTTATTTTAAATATAGTATTTATCAACTGTTATTTGCACTGCTACCATTTGCACAGTGAATTGTCATACTAATGTTAACTTATTACATTGTATTTGCCTGCTATGTATACTAATTCGATCTACCTCTAAACATAAGATTTATTTGCACTAATTGTACATGTACTTACATCTACCTCGTTCAATTTCGACTCTATTTTGACTGTATTTTTTTTATCTTTCGTCTTTACTGTACCCTTTGTGTAATTCTTGTGTATTTGTATTTATGTGTAAACACACTCTGTCTGTACTTGCACCTTTTTGCTTTATCTTGGTCAGGTCGCCGTTTTAAATGAGAAATTGTTCTCACCGTGCCCACCTGGTTAAAAAAAGGTTAAATAAAAAATATATATTTTTTTAAATCTGATGAGTGAGGTTACGAATCTGACATGTTAACATAGGCATGGATGGCAAAACAGAACAAGATTGTTGACGCGAGCAATAACAGGACGTGAGCAAGAATAACGCTTGTTAATATGACACAGTGTAACATTTCCCAGTTCCTCTTCCCTGAGGACTACAGCTTCCCTATCCAATAACTACAATTCCCATAACTCGAACTCAATCACCCAAATTCTGAACACCTGCTCTCACCCAGTCTGTATATAGGACACACACACCATTGCCTCTTCGCAAGGTATTGTAAGTAATTTATTATTCCTACTGAGCATACCATTCTTGGATTGTTATTCTGGCCTGACCCCTGCATTGTGTATTACGTATTTTGTATTGGATTATCCCCTGTACCTTCGCTTGATCTGTTCTGCCTTGTTTCCGAATATTCTGCCTGTCTGAGAACCTGATTAGTGTACCGAACTCTGCCTGTCTGATTACATGGATTTGTTAATGGAACTCTGCCTGTCTTGCTGCCTGGATTTTGGTAACAGTACATAGCCCTTATTGTCACCCTGCATTTATTGTATCCTGCAAATGACATTTACCATACTCCTATTCTTGTACAAAATAAACATCATTATCTTAACCTATTCTGGGAGTAATCATTACACACAGTAACTTTGTTACTGTATTATTATAACTGTATTACAGGGTACAGGTACTTTATTTGTCCCATACACATACATGTAGCGAAATTCATTCTCTGCATTTAACCCATCCCTCAAGGGAGCAGTGGGCAGCCATTTACAGCGCCCAGGGACCAACTCCAGATCTAAGCCAGTGCTTTTGTCAGGAGCATTGACTGGAGAACCTAACTTGCATGTTTTGATGGTGGGGGAAACCGGAGCACCCGGAGGAAACCCACACAGACACGTGGAGAACATGCAAACTCCACACAGAAAGGCCCGGGACAACCAGGGTTCAAACCCAGAACCTTCTTGCTGTGAGACCACAGTGCTATCCACTAGGCCACCGTGCCTACCGAAATACAGGACTGTATTAAAAAAGTGAAACAATCGATATACTATGAAGACAGTGTGTCAAACACAGAGTATCCTTCTGTTTAATTTCTCTACAGTTTCTTAGGCTGATGATGAGCCAAAGTGGTGCCAGAACATGAGCTAGAGAAAACTTGGGGATCAAGCCAGAAATCATATTCCAACCCGGGATACGGTATACGCCGTGAGAAAGCTTTAGAATCTACCACAGTCCTCATTTCCATCGCCTTTAGTTTGGAAAAGAGCTGCATGCAGGCGTATGAGGTCCTTGTAAACTTCTAATCAGCTTTTATGTGAGACAGTAAAGGGGCAAATACGTGATTAGAAAATGAATGTGTCCATGAAGTCTGTCATCTGCAGAAGTCTGCAGCTCCTCTATGTGTCTTCCTTGTTCCCTTCACCCAGTGGTGCTAATGACAGGG
>JACXGM010038827.1:0-10735 GCA_016801145.1 Umbra pygmaea
AAACTCAGCCAGTTGTTTTAAAGTCAATGTAAATACTGTATTGTTTCTCAGATATACCATTGTTTTTTTAAATGTTTACTCGATTAGTCCTAGCAGATGTGTCCCGCTGGTCTTATATTAGTAATTCTAGGATCTGTTCATGCATAATATTCCTGCCAATGTATTTAGCTGCAAACTGGGTCAGAAAGGACTTACGGTTGAGTTGATCTATGCAAACAGATGCAGATTGCAGCTAAATAGCGACATGTATTTCAAAAGACACTTATTACTGTTTTTTGCAATGAAACCAGCATAAACTGCTATAGCATGCACATGTTTTCACCAGTAATTACATTATGAAGAAATCAAAATCCTAATGAAACAAATTGGAAAAAACTTTTTAAATTGGTTTTAACATTTATTGGGAAATTCAAAACAAAAAATTGTTTTACAGTTGAATTACAGTGAATAAATGAGAAAAGGAGTGAAGTGTCCTGTGGGTTGTTGACGGCAGACTGAATAGCTGTCTGGTTGCCTGCGCTTGTTGTTACAGGTGGGATCCGGCGGAGGCTAAGAGACAGAGACCTTCTCAAGAAAAGAAAGGCTGAGGTGGAGGAGAAGGCAACAACCCAGTGGGTTTATGGGTAAATTTAGAATAGACATTCGGAAGTGCAGAACTAGTCAGGTAGACTCACCATCTAACAAACAAGTGAGAATTAGGAATATTCCAAAGTTTAAGCCTCTAATAACTGCAACAACAGACTCATGTGTTTAACTAGAAACCTGACTGGGATATCTGGGCTTTGATTCAATACAGCTGCCAAGCCCTTTTTGTCCTTATTTACTTACTTAAGTGTTTGAACAAGTTCTGCAGTATAGCCACTTAAACACAAACTCATGTTCAAAATGTAAAGCCAGGATCATAGTAATAGATGAGTTGTACATGCATATATAAAGCTATGTAATATTAACTGTATACAGTATTTCAAGTTATTCTAGAAGCTATTTGGCTCCCTATCAGTGTTGCTGCTCATAAAATCTGTAGAGCAAAATGAATACAAAGGTTTCTTAGGTGCTCTGAACTCCTGGCACCACGTTTACATGACCGACTTTGGACAGTCAACAAGTCCTATAAGTTGCGAGGTGGGGCCTCCATGGATCAGACATGTTTGTCCAGCACATCCCACGGATGCTTGATTGGATTGAGATCTGGGGAATTGAGGCCAAGTCATCACCTTGAACCCGATGCTGTGTTTCCCAAACCATTCCTGATCCATTTTTGCTTTGTGGCATGCAGGGCCACCGCCAGGAATTTTGGGCCCTATTACAAATAATCAAATTTAGCCCCCTCTGTGCAGCCTTCGTTGTTTTTAGCAATTTTTCAGGGCCCTTATCAGTCATGGGCCCTAGGAATTGTCATTACTTCTCCCCCCTATATGCCGCCCCAGGTGGCAGGGCGCATTCTCCTGCTGCAAGAGGCCAATGCCATCAGGGAATACAGTTTCCATTGAAGGAAATGGTCCGCAACAATGCTTAGGTAGCTGGTACACGTCAAAGTAACATCCACATGAATGGCAGGACCCAAGGTTTCCCAGCAGAACATTGCCCAAACCTTACACTGCCTCCACTGGCTTTCCTTCTTCCCATAGTGCGTCCTTGTGCCATGTGTTCCCCAGGTAAGTGATGCACACCATCTTGGCCATATACACTCACTTAAAGGATTATTAGGAACACCATACTAATACTGTTTGACCCCCTTTCGCCTTCAGAACTGTCTTAATTCTACATGGCATTGATTCAACAAGGTGCTGAAAGCATTCTTTAGAAATGTTGGCTCATATTGATAGGATAGCAACTTGCAATTGATGGAAATTTGTGGGATGCACATCCAGGGCACGAAGCTCCCGTTTCACCACATCCCAAAGATGCTGTATTGGGTTGAGATCTGGTGACTGTGGGGGCCGTTTTAGTACAGTGAACTGATTGTCATGTTCAAGAAACCAATTTGAAATGATTCAAGCTTTGTAAAATGGTGCATTATCCTGCTGGAAGTAGCCGTCAGAGGATGGGTACATGGTGGCCATAAAGGGATGGACATGGTCAGAAACAATGCTCAGGTAGGCCGTGGCATTTAAACGATGCCCAATTGGCTCTAAGGGGCCTAAAGTGTGCCAAGAAAACATCTCCCACACCATTAAACCACCACCACCAGCTTGCACAGTGGTAACAAGGCATGATGGATCCATGTTCTAATTCTGTTTACGCCAAATTCTGACTCTACCATCTGAATGTCTCAAAAGAAATCGAGACACATCAGACCAGGCAACATTTTTCCAGTCTTCAACTGTCCAATTTTGGTGTGCTCTTACAAATTGTAGCCTCTTTTTCCTATTTGTAGTGGAGATGAGTGGTACCGGGTGGGATCTTCTGCTGTTGTAGCCCATCCGCCTCAAGGTTGTGCGTGTTATTGCTTCACAAATGCTTTGCTGCATAGCTCGGTTGTAAGTCTCTAGCATCAACAAAGCATTTTCGTCCACAGGACTGCCACATACTGGATGTTTTTCCCTTTTCACACCATTCTTTGTAAACCCTATAAATGGTTGTGCGTGAAAATCCCAGTAACTGAGCAGATTGTGAAATACTCAGACCGGCCCGTCTGGCACCAACAACCATGACACGCTCAAAATTGCTTAAATCACCTTTCTTTCCCATTCTGACATTCAGTTTGGAGTTCAGGAGATTGTCTTGACCAGGACCACACCCCTAAATGCATTGAAGCAACTGTGCCCTTTGTAGGCACTTTCGATGGCCGACAGGGGTCAGCATCTGCACCCTGACTGGTCTGCGGCTACGCAGCCCTATATGCAACAAACTGCGATGCACTGTCTTTTCTGACCATGGTAGGAACTTCACGACGGCAATGGCAGCCAATGCATCGTTGTGTGGCTTTAATGCCCCACATGAAATCACAATTATTTTGGCCAAAGTGGCTGATGTGCCCTTAGGCTGAAAAGGAAATAATACAATTCTTCTAATTGGTTGCCTGTTTTACTGCTCCTGGGGGAGGGCGCTAATCACAGGCTTCGCAGACACTCGGATATCAACATTCTCATTTGCCAATCATTGCGTCCATCACATATACACATACGCGCAAACATGCACATACACGTCTCATCGTCAGTTGAGTCTAGCAAAAGCGAGTAAGCATAAAGGTATGCAAATAGACAGCATAATAATAGAAATACATGTTAAGTAGGGGTGTCAGGTTACCTGGCTGACTAGTTGCTACTAGTCATTGTATGGACGTAAGCACGGCAAATCTCTTTTTGTGGAAAAATACATTATGGAATATTGGATTGTATGACTTCGACAACCGACTAGTGTGGACTTCACTGGAAAACGGGAAATAAATAGAGGTATGTACACTGGCTGATTTGTCAGATTCACTGTGTTCACTATAAGGAATCACTGCACATGGCTATGCACTAGTAATGACATTTCAAACATGTTGAGAGGCTAAAAGCAAGTTTTAAATCTTGCCCCGTAAATGCGTAACGGGTGTAAACTGGAGAAGGGGGATAACACGGTTTTGGGAATACTGATTTATTGAGTTATTATCACTACTGACAGCACTTCAGATCTTCAAACAACAGAGCTACAATTTGAAATCGCCCCTTTAAGGCCAAATGACTTGCTCCTAAAATCCCAAGCCTGAGTTCTGACACCATTCTATTGGAACCAGCATTAACTTCTTCAGCAATTTAAACTACAGTAGCTCGTCTGTTGGATCTAACCAAATGGGCCAGCCTTTGCTGTGCATCAAGGACCCTTGGCCGCCCATGACCCTGTCACCAGTTCACCGTTTTTCCTTCCTTGGATTCTTTTGACAGGTACTGACCACTGCAGACTGGGAACAACCCACAAGATCTGCAATTTTGGAGATGCTCTGACCCAGTCGTCTAGCCATCACAATTTGGCCTTTGTCAAAGTCACTCAAGTCCTTACTCTTGCCCATTGTTTCTGCTTCTAACACATCAACTTTGAGGCGAAACTTGTCATCATCATCCTCTTCGTCTGGCTCTCGCTTTCTCTTCTCACCTTTGACAGCCTTGACTTCTGGGGGAAAACATCAGAATGTTGTTTCGTATATAAAAAAATTCTACACAGTGTACCTTTAAGTAATGTGAACACAGAACTATTTTCTTTTTCAGTGACCAGTTATAGACAAAATTCTATAAATTGTCTATGTTCCTAGATCACTTTTAATTAATAATATGACTGTCACACTTATCAAGCAGCTCTCTCACCAAGGAGGGTCAGAACAGAGCTGGGAGGATTGCTACGTCAGCTGGAGACACGGCTCTGTCTAATGGGCTAAGACTTTTGAAACAATGAGCGAGTGTGAAAATCAAAATGTTCTTTCTCAGAGAAAGCACAAAATCTTGGTGGCCCAATGGCTTTTGGGACATAACATTTACGTTTTGAGATAAATGTCCGTTGCATGGCTTATAGGTAAAATTTTCTGACTTGTCTTGTAAAGACAGAAAATGCCAGGTCGCAGGCTTCATGCGCAAGAAGTTGTCACATGACAGTTCCTCCAGGAAATACACATACGTCAACTACACACAGGAGCGGTACCTTTTCATGAGTTTCTTCATTTCTAGATCTTGTATGTTTTAGTTCATTTATGGTTTGCTGTGCTGTGTCTGGATCATAGATTGTATATTACTGGAGCGATGTGTAACGTCACCCATTGGTTTGTGAAGATCTGATTTGGGTCATCAAAATTTGCCATTACGGGCGCAGATGTCTTGGTTGCGGATGTGACGATTTTAGACGAGAGGGAGGAGTAATCTAGCTAGCTAACTGATATTAATTGGGATGCTAACGAAAAACAGTATAAAAACAAAATGTAATGTTACTTACCAGAAAAAATGAACTGCCAACTCCTTTCAGTGTCTTTTCATACAACTGAACACCATAACCACACCCTAAACGCCCCTTTGATTTATCGCCGATTTTAAAATCAACAAGACCATAATTCAAAAAATGAACATCATGATAAATTTGAAAAGGCTTGTATCTAGCGATTAAGACCATATACTCATTATGAAAATGTTTACTGAGGTAATAAATCAAGTATATTATGTCTCTCATTCTCATAGACTATTACAGAAACTGAGCTCTTTTGCAACCAGACATATCGCCCCCAGCTGGAATTAAGATAGTGCCTTAAACATGCATTCTTTCTCATTTGCTTAAATTTGCCAAACCGGATGCTCACCCTGTGGTCCGGATGCAACGATTATCAGGGACAAAAAGTAGCTGTGAAAAGTAGCTGGGTTGCCCTGCAATGACAGCGAACAAGAACTGGCTTGTAGACACCCAAAATGAAAATTAACACATTCATTTAATAATAAACACATTTTGGTTTGATGTCCGATGTAGACCTACATTATAAGAATTTTAGGATGTCACCTCCGATTCCTCTTGGGAAGGTGAAGTACTCTTGAATTTATATGAGCAGTGAAGTCTCGATGGGCTGTGTTACCACGATTCTTCATGTGGCTGATGCTCAAGCTCTTCCACTGTGGTCATCAAATATTAAAACCCGCTACAACATAAGCACTCAATTTCTGTTACTAGATGTGGCAGCCTCATAACATGCCCTTTTTCTGAGCAGTCAAAAAACGGTGCTAGCTAACGTGATAGAGCCGTGTGTCCCTAAACGTTGTGTGTTTCCTGGAGGAACTGTTGTGCAAGTGACATCTGCGCGAATGCACATGAAACCCACAAGCTTGCATTTTCTGTCTTTAGCAGACCCGTCAGAAAATGTTAGCTAAGCCACATGATCGATATTTATCACATAAAATAAATATTGCAAAAGCCATTGGGCTGCTGAGGTTGATTTCTCAGAGAAAGAACATTTGATTTTCACACATTTACTCGTTATTTCACTAAGTTCTGTGTTAGCCCATGGAAAAGAACAGCCAATGTCTCCAACTGACAGCAATCCTACCAGCTCAGCTCTGGTCTCTCTTGGTGAGAGAGCTGCTTGATGAGAGTGAAAGTCATTATTACTTAAAGTGATTTAGGAACATAGGCAAGTTATAGAAATAGGTAGTGGAACTGGCTTGGAGTGCCAGAATTGAGTATGTCAGCTTTCTGAGTTACAGTGGACCTTCAACTAGAAATCGGTTGAAAAAAATAAATCATTTTTAGTAAATTTTTTACCCCTATTTTCCTCCCTTCCCGATTCCCTCTCTAATCCTGCCTTGTCGGCAGCTCCGCAATTCCTTGTACAGATCTGTGGGAAGACAGGGCGCGCCCATTGTTCATCCAACCACATCTCGCCTGAGCCGCCAATTCTTTTCGCGCTGTTCACCAAACATGGAAGCCTTTAGTCTGATCATGCACGGGATGATTACGTTCACAGACTATACTTCCGGGATTGAATTTACAGGCGCCTGATCTAAACACAAGGAGTTGCTAGAGAGCGACGTGACAGGATAATCCGATTTATCTAACCCGAAATCCGGGAAGTGCTATGCCAATTTTGCGCTGCCTTGTGCAGGAGGCCCGGGGAAGTCAGAGAATCCATGGTCAGGCTCGAACCCATTACCATTGTAACGTAGACTGTCCTGCAATGCAGCGACTTAGCCCGCTACGCCATGCGGACCCCCCCTCCCCAACTATTGATTTTCAATTGAAAATGCAGAAAATAAATTTTCATTTGCTCCAACAACAGCAACAGCGTGCCGCCCACCTTCATAATCATCACCACCGACAACTTCCTCCACCTTCACCTTCTGGTCTTCCATGTCGTATCCGTCCAGGTATGTGAGCTGTGGGAGCAGCTTGAACACGCTCTCCCTGTAGTCATTCAGGTTAGTCACCTCACAGTTGAACAAGTCCAACGACTTCAGGTTGTCCAGCTTTTTCTGAGGAACAAAAATGGGTATTATGTTGTTAGAGGTTAATAAACAAACAAACAAACACTCTTAAGATACATTTCAACATAGTTGCTGCATTGCGTGGCGTATTGGGCCAACTTGCTGCAATGCACAGCTGTCATGATAGTCAGTGGTTCGAGCAGAAGCTGGGATGTATAAAGTGGTTCCTATCATATTATTCAATTATCAATATGTTAATTAGGGATTGAGTAGGCTCTCCTGTATTAGAAATGATCTGACAGTAAATAATGGTCAGGGTCAATGATCAGGTTGGGGAGTTTCTATGCTAGATCGTCAAGTCCACCAGATATTCTGTTATCACCAAGTTCCAGTTTAAATCAACTTCCTATTTACTTCCCTATTTATGCAACATAATATAAGAGGTATGAGCCATTTTTGTTAAAAAAAAAGTTATTTTGGTTATTGCCCCTCAAATCATATTTCTACTTATCAACGTGAAGGTCATTGTATCTGTATGCTTTGTGTAAAAGAGAAAATAAAATGTTTGGAAAGGTTGTAAGCCAACTTTTATCAAACTGAGAAATTCCAGATTGATGAATTCTGCTGTGAGGCCTTCTATTTTTCTTTTATTGGATCTGCAGTTATCCAGGACAGGTTCTCTTACCTATAAGAATTAAAAAGTACAAAATGCTATAAATTTTACTAATGTAACTCAAATATTACTTAATGTGTTAAATGCATGTGTTTCAAGCTGCAAAACAAAATATTCTGAATTGAAAAAGGCACCCAGTGTAAAATCTATTTTATTTCAGACATTATTAAACCCAAATTGCTGTTTGGAATGTTCACATTGCTTTATTATGGAGGGCTGGGAGAAGAAACCATAACGTCATGATCAACTATACAAAATATGGAGCCCTACGGTGTTATTACATTGATATTTTCCCTGAATTCTTTGTCTGTAGCTACAAAATGTTATGTCTAAATCGTTTATTCGGCATCACAACACTCGTTGCGCAATTAAAAGCTTGATAAAAACGCAAGAAACTTTAAAGTTAAACATCCAAAATCCTGATCACAGCATACTGACAAAGTCAAACATTGAAAACACCATCGATCAACCAATAAAAGTATTTGGTTGCATAATGTTTGTCTAGGCAGTTGGTTGTTTCTTTGAAACAGCTGCCACGAAGAAGAGCCACACAATACAGTTCTAACTTCCCTTGGTCTGCCAATGCAGTCACTAATGACAAATGCATTGATTTTTGTTAGCAAGCTAACTAGGCCTGAACTCAATTTGTTTTGCTTTGAATTCATATCACGATTCTCTGCCACGATTTTTAAATGTTTAATTGCACATCTGAACTAGAGATGGGCCATTACCAGTAACTACTTGGTTTAAGTACTTGTGAAAAAGGCCAGATACTCCAAGCCGATACTTCCTCCACATTTGAAATCATTGCGCAGATTAGCCATAGATGGTCATAGTTGTTTTCTTAAAGTGCCAAAGAGGGAATAGTAGCCTACTGTACAATATAATATATAGATAGGAAACAGTTGTATTGCTCAACCATGTAATGATTTGAACAACAATACCAACGAACTGGTAAATCTGATTCACGTAAATGTTTATTTAAGTATATTTAAATAACACTTACCTGATGGTTGCTACCGCGAGAGCCTGTGAGATCCCGCGGGATCCCGCGAGATCACGCACGGAGCACAACATGTATTGCCTAGCAGCCGAGAGTAGCAGCCATCAGGCAAGTGTTATTTAATATACTTCTGGTGTACTTACAAATTTTTCAATGCCTCGTTTTATAAGGCAGGCATGTGATTGGCTAAGGACAAAAAAAGCAGGAAAATATACTGAGAGCATCCCCCCCCCCCGGTTTTCATCTGTTGCTTTATCTCTGCAGCAACTGGAAAGTTTTTCCTCTGGTGTGTGTGTGTGTGTGTCAGGGAGTGGTAGGCAACCACAACTGATGATGATTGGCTTAGAGTACATTTCCTTCGTTTGCCAACCAACCAGAGGCAGAGTAGGGCGGTGTTCACTGTTCACTTTACACACACGCGCGCACACACAGCAACCAGGAGTCAGAGCTATGGCAAGTCCAACGTGTTCAAAGGTAGCTTTCGCGAACTGTAAGTATAATAAGCACTACTTTTCCCTCGTTGAGGTGAAGGGCAATAATGTTTATGTAACGTGCAACTTGTGCACAGAAAGAAAGATACTCTCCACGTTGGTGGCAATAATTAGAATCTAATGAAACACCTCACAGTCACATGCCGCCACAAACTAGTGGCCAAGAATGCAGCTGATAACGTGAGCTCCGCTACCAAAGGAGATGGAGCCACGACATCAAAGCAACTTAAACTAGATTTTTCTCCACCACCACAAACTCTTGTAACTCAGACTCAGACTAATAATTGATTCTATTTAGTGTTAATTTCATTCATTTAACATTTCATATTTGACATACTTTTTTTAAAGTAATGTAATAGTTAAATAATTAAAACAACCCACACATTGCGAACTTCGTGCTTTGTTCTGCATTAATATCAGGAGGAGGTGCGAAACCCAGTACCTGATGAAACATCTGAAATTAAAACACGAAAATGAGCACGGAGAATTTGTATATGTATCGGTATCGGTGAGTACCAGAAAAGAAATATCGGTACTCGTACTCGGTCCTTAAAAAATGGTATCGGTGCATCCCTAGGAAAAATCTTCTGGTGTATTGGCGTAATGTCACAATGTAAAAATGTTAAACATCCAACCTTGAATTGCAATAAATCCATTCAGGAAAAAAAAAATCTGTCACCAAGAAATAATATATCTTTGGGGGGGGGGGTTTCCGATTTTCCTCCTGGTACAGATCCGTGGAATGACGAGGAAGCTCAAGTTGGCGGCGGTGTGTACGTACAGTAAAAACACGTTGACTCTGCTACAGTATGACAGTACTCGTCCACCCCATTGCTACACTTCAATGGTTTGACATTTTTGGAGGGTTAATTTAATAAGTAGGGACACTGATAGGTGATCAGCATGTCCTATGTGATGGAGGGGATGGCTTATCACTTCACTGAATGACACAGTGTAACCGACTAATGTGGCCAACAAACCAGTCATGTACAGTGATTTAACCTTACTGTATACAATCCCTTAAACAATGTAATTCATCCTTTTTTATGCATTTTGTTTAGACAAATGTTCATGTCATTACAGAAAAATACAAAGTAAAATACAAATTGTGTGACCTAGCCTATATGTTAAAAAATAAATGTTTTGTCACACAAAACATTGTTTATATAATATTTTAACAAGCAAGACCTACAGTAGATGTTGATTATATACCATTCTGTAACACTTCTTGCCAAATTGCTCTAGGTCAACTGTGGTTTCGTCGGTGAAGATGACGTAATTGCAATTCCTCCTCTGACATCAGAGTTGAGAAGGAAGCACTGATCGCAAGGAGCCACAGGGGGCGTCCAGAACGTTCTGCTGCTCTCCTATTCAAAGTCAGCATATCAGAAGACATGTATTGCCAGTGGGCACGCCACACACTACAAACTGGGCTGGATCCAGACACAAGGATGCCTTACCACTGAATCTCAGAGCGTTCATCATGTCTGCTGTTTCATTAACCCATTGGTGCCGGATGCTGCGCGGCGCAACATTACGTCTCCCGCCGGTTGCTGCATTGCGCAACATAGACCCTCCTGCCGGCTGCTGCGCGACGCAGCATTTTGTATTTGTCATCCTTTTTATGACGCGTGAAGCATATAACATACTGTCATTGGTTCAAATAAACATGCGAAGGGTCTTGTTGATTTTTTAA
>JACXGM010038828.1:0-10735 GCA_016801145.1 Umbra pygmaea
TCACACCTGCCATTTTTAGTGGGCGTCAGGGCGACGAGTCTCAATGTATTCTCTATGGTACAAGACGAATTGGGAGGCGCCAAGCGGTGAGCAAGAGCAGTGCACGTGAAGCGATGCGTGGGAAGCAGAGGAGGCGATGAGAGGGCGTGGAAAAAGTTGAAAATAGTTGAACTTTTTGGCTGAAGCGACGAAGCGTCAATCAATCAGGACACATCACGCCATGTGTACCAGCTAAACTACGTCGAACATAATTAATAGCCATTTAGCATCTTAAAAAATGAGAAACACAAACAAAAATAAACGAATGAAAATGGGTTTTTATTTAAGTCAATTATATGGAAAACCAATACTCAAGTGATTGACATTTCCCACGAAACGCCCATAGAGCGACGAGTTCTAGGCTGGAGAGCGACGCGAGGCATACAATTTTGCTTTCCCCAAAAACAGATGTGAACGCAGGGTTTGAAGTGCCTAGTGGACAGGGCCCGTTACGCGCGAGTGATTTCAATTGGTGCGCATTGTGCGTCTGACGCCCGAGTTGAAAAATCTGAACTTTTGTGTCTGTTCACGCCGCGTTAACCAATCAGGAGTCTGCTTGCTGCTGTCACATGATGAAGTGATGTTGCTTGTTGCTGACACATGAGGTGAGGATGTCATGTGATGATTTCAACTCCAGGATTTATTCAACATTCATTCAACGTGGAGGAACGGCTGATATTGGCAGTGAGCAGTAAATAGTTTGAACACATTGTACATTTTTCATGTTGTACATTTTTCATTTATTGTTTGGGCTCAATAAATTATTTTGTAATATGACTGGCGTGGTTGTAATGCACAACAAAGCAAATCTTTTATGACATAACTTGATTTAAATATATGAGACATTTTGTGTTGAATGCTATTCATTCCATATCTAAATCTAGATTGTATGAAACGTTATTATTCTAATGTAAAGACAACCAACTTAAGTGTATAAGAACATAGTTTCTGTACAGTGTTGTTAGAAAAAAAATCACAGAACAGGTTAATTGCTTTTGGAGGCTGGCTCCATTTATCATAAAACCAAAAAAAATACATATTATTTTACACTAATAACCTGAAAAAAGAAATCTTTGTGGAATATGGATGATCTCAAGTAGAAGTCAGTCAAAGATCAGACAGGAATGCTGAGCTTTCCAAATTTCATAGGTGAAGGGGAAAAATCTATCTATAACGTGTCTATGTTATACCTAAATCGCTTAGGTAAGTAGCTCAAATTAATTTACTATCTCACTCATCAGGCAGCACGCTCGAGAGAGCAGGGTAGGGGTAGCGCGTGTGTATATGGAAGTGTCCCGCTATGCAAGAGATACATTTGTGGAGTGAGTATTTGCTTGTCCACAAATGGTCTTTCACATTATAAACTCTTAAATAGGGAAGTTATGTTACTTTTTGTCCATAATATTTTGTATAACAAAAGCCAGCTCCACGGTTTCCAAACATTTATCTGCCAACAAGGAGCATGCCAGCTTTCTATATGGTCTGCGAGGTGGCATTCAAATTGTCTAAATAATAATGCAGACTTCTTTTTCCAACTTCACAAGTTGCTCTATGAATACGTTCTCAATTAGCAGAGGATGTTAGATTAAGAATATATAATTGATAGCCATGCTGTTATGAATTTAAAAGTCTCCATTGACAACCTGGATGTGCCCTTCCCTCTCCCCAGCACTACCAATTAACACCAAAATGACCGGGTAAAGGGAGTTCACACCTAAACAGTCATTAATTAATTAAAAACAAAAAGTAAAATGTAATCCTTATGGTCAATGATTATTTGATGTCCTTTACAGGTTTTAATTAAAAACTTCCCGAAACGGATGAACCCAGCCTTGTACTTTTACTTTGGACTTTTTACAATGCTAAACATTTGACACAAAATGTGTTAGAGCAATATTAACACATTAATTGTGCTGTCTCTTATTAATAGTTTTAAGAGTATGGTGATTTGTTTATGTCTCATTGGGGGAAATGCCTGGCGCCGCCCCTGAGCAGGTGCGCACTCTCCCCTCCCAACACCTAAATTCAGCCTTGAACGAACAAGCGTCTATTTCGCTTCAAACACTCGCTTTATTCGAGCGTCCTATTCGCTTTGGACACGCGAGTGGATTCTAACGGTACTGATCCACTTGTCCGACACAACTGGAGCGTGGTGTCGGGTGTTGTTGCAAGGCAACCCTCTATTCGTACGTTGATGGGTGTTCCTGAAATACAGCTGCGAGCCACAGCCACCATCAGTTTCTCCATTGATTCACCGCGAGCCTTCCCCCCGTCTCCTCTGTGCTCTACTTCTATTGGATAGTCGCTTCGCGTTCAACGGATTCATTTGCATAAAGATGGGAATTTTCATATTTTCTGTCGCGCAACATTTTCTCAAATGCAGTGCTGCCTTCCCAGGATGCTATGTGGGCACGTTGAAGTCGCGTGACTTCACCCATAGGAATAGAGCGAGATGCGACGCGACATAAGTGTAGCACGGACAAGTGGATCAGTACCGAAATTGTCCAAGCGTCCAACTAACTGCGATAGTAGCGAATTTCACGCTCAATTCGCGTTTGGTCTGAACGTAGCATTACAGCATTGCTGATTGATACCCGGTTCAAAAAAAAGGTTTGATACTGCTACACAGCTCTATGCAGTAGCTCCCATCTTATGTTTAGAAAAATGTTGCTAGTTACCACTGCAATAGGTCACGTTACTACCTAGTTACTAAACTACTGCTGAAAGTCTACCCGTGTTCATTAATGTAATGTAAATATTCTACCATAAAAACATCAATAAATTAGATGATATTATTAACAAGACATTTCAAATTGAATCACACCAAATAGCCTAAATGACGCAGTAGACTACAGAAGGTAACAAAGCCAATCAACAAAATCATGCCAAGCCATTTCCAAAAGCTTGTATACAACACAATAACACAAAACTAACGAGAATGACTATTTCCGGATTCAGACATGAATGAAACACTTACCCTTGGACTCCATGTCTGGCGCTGGCCTTGTCCTTTCTTCGTCACTTTGGTTTGAAGCTATATCCTGGAAAAAAAACACTTAATATCCATCATCTAGCTGTTTACCTTTATCCTTTGGGATACTGTATTTCTTTAATTAGTGAAACACCTTTCTGTTAAAGCAGGTCTACTTACTAGCCTAACTTTGAATGTTAACATTAATTAACACACATACCATGTCTATATCAATACCATGTCTATATGACTTAACACATACCATGTCTATATCAATTATATATTGTCAGTCAGGGAAGGATATGTTATATAGAATATAGAGGCCTTTCATTGATATAACAATGGTATGTTCGTTACAAAGGTATTAAACCACTCTCACGACAAAGCAGTGATCGAAAGGCACAACAGGTGGAGCTCCGTAGCCTGCAGAAATATTTTACAAACAGCCTTGCGTAAGAGTAAACTTAGAAAAACAAATGCAGAATAGCATTTGATTCCTGATAGCCAATTACATTTCCAGAATCACCTACTGACATTTTTTTTTATTTCTGATTATAGTCAGACAAGAATACGAACAACCAATATATTTTTTTAATTTCATATTATAAAAAGTGAAGCCATGCTGATCAATACTGGGCCAGTATTAACTCTGGCTGGGCTGAGGCCTTGCAGTGCCTTCACCTCTGATCCACCCTGATATTCTGCCTGACTGGAAAGTGTTGGAGTGGAATATGGCAATATGAACAGAGGGTGGGCCTTTGCTGGATGACTACCAGGCACTTACCCGCCTCTTCAGTACCATTTTTGATCATCCCTTTTGGAAGTTAGAGAGGCGGGAGACCGCATGGTCCACCTGCACCAGGGCAACAGGACCGCCCAGGAGTACAGAATGTAGTTCAGAACCCTGGCACCCTACTCAGGTTGGAATGAGCATGTCCGCTGTCACCGGCGTGAGGATGTCTGGCGTGAGCTGGCCTACCAGGACACCAACGTATCATTCAACCAGCTCGTGGAGCTATCCATCCGCCTGGACAACCTCCTGCAGGCGAGAAAAAACCCGGAAGAAGCCCGCTCATTCTGCCACCCCAAATGAGGTAGCGGCCCCCATGGAACTGGGGGCTTGCTGGGGTTTGGCACCCCAAGAGGGAGCACAGAGATGCCAAGAGGGAGTCCAGAGATGTGCTCTTTCTGTGGTAAGAACAGGCTCTATGCAGCGTATTGTCACCTGTGTCTCTGACCGGAAGCAGGAGGCTCAGGCACCCGTACACCACCCCAGGTAGGTTTACGGTCCTTCTTGGTAACTCCTCTTGTAAAAATACATGATGTGTGCTTCTTTGCAATACTCGATCTCCGGAGTACCTACAATACACCACATTCCAAGTTATTATGCAAATTGGAATTACGTTTCATAAACATAAAAAAATGTTTTTTCAATCAAAC
The DNA here is from genome assembly GCA_016801145.1 of Umbra pygmaea. Lineage (NCBI taxonomy): Eukaryota > Metazoa > Chordata > Actinopteri > Esociformes > Umbridae > Umbra > Umbra pygmaea. The sequence continues at coordinate 4,451 of JACXGM010038828.1, forward strand.
TCATGGATGGTATTGTGTCTCCGGGCTCTTTGGATCACTGAAATCAAGCTCAGACACCTGTGATAATTAGTTTGCCAGGTGAGCCCAAATAAAGTTAAACTACTTAAGAGGGATGTTCCACATTATTAAGCAGGCCACAGGTGTCAATCAATATGGGGAAGAAAAAGGATCTCTCTGCTGCAGAAATGCGTCAAATAGTGCAATGCCTTGGACAATGTTTGAAAACATTAGATATTTCAAAAAACTTAAGCGTAATCATTATACTTTTGAAGAGATTTATGGCTGATTCAGAGCACAGATGGGTTTGTACAGATAAAGGCATAATGAGGAAGGTTACAGCCAGATAAATTAATCGGATTAAGAGAGCAGCTGCTAAAATGACATTACAAAGCAGCAAACAGGTAATTCATGCCTCTGGAGTCCCGCGAACCTCAAGGTCTAGGATCCTGCAGAGGCTTGCAGTTGTGCATAAACCTACTATTGGGCCACCCCTAACCAATGCTCACAAGCAGAAATGTTTGCAGTAGAACCAGAAATACATGAAGACAAATTTTATAACCGTCTTGTTTACTGATGAGTGCCGTGCAACTCTGGATGGTCCAGATGGATGGAGTAGTGGATGGTTGATGGAAGGCCACCATGTCGCAATAAGACTGTGACATCAGCAAGGAAGTGGCGGAGTCATGTTTTGGTCTGGAATCATGGTGAGAGAGCTGGTAGGCCCTTTTAGTGTCCATGAAGGTGTGAAAATGTATATAGTATATACACAATACTGTGTATACACTATATACAAATATAGATTTGACTGACCACTTTCTTCCATGGAACAAAAAGAAGAACTGCGCCTTCCATAGAAAAATCATCTTCATGCATGACAATGCACCATCCCATGCTGCATAGAATACCTCTGTGTCACTGGCTACTATGGGCATAAAAGGAGAGAAACTCATGTTGTGGCACCCATCCTCCCCTGACCTCAACCCTATTGAGAACCTTTGGAGCATCCTCAAGCAAAAGATTGATCAGGGTGAGAGGCAGTTCACATCAAAACAGCAGCTCTAGGAGGCTATTCTGACATCCTGCAAAGAAATTCAAGCAGAAACCCTCCATAAACTCACAAGTTCAATGGATGCAAGAATTGTGAAGGTGATATCAAAGAAGAGGTCCATGTGATTGGCTAAGGACAAAATAGCAGGAAAATATACTGAGAGCATTCATCCCCCTCCCCAAGAAGCAGGACCCATAACATTTTATTTGAACAAAAAAATTCATTTTTATTTATTTTACAGCTAGATGTGCAACATCCAACTTTTTATGACACATGAGAACAACTTATTTGAATGTAAAAAAATTAAATATATATTTTTACAACATAACTTATTTGGTGGATGTGTAACAGTGGGATGCCTTTCCGTCCGTGGTTAAAACAACATTTTAACAATATTAACTAGAAGGAAGAAATGATCGTCTCACAAGAAGCTTTAACCGAGGCTCTACAGCGATCCGTCAAAGTATCAAAGTATATTTTAACTTTTCCCTTTCAGGAAGAGATTTTTGCAATGGCACCAAGGTCATTGGCCAGGCCATTAAGTGCCATCTAGAAAAATAACAAACTCCTTTGCGCTTAAAAGCAGCAATTCAATTCAACGTGAAGTGCCCTCACATTTACAACAGGGCCTCAAACAAAAATGTTGGTCACTGGCAACAAGTACTACTACAGTAACTCAGATTATTTAGGCAATATGTTTGACAACATTCTCAAGTATAATTGATGTATTCCCAGTTAGAAATAACATGGTTTACTGCTACATCTGTTTTATTTCTGTGACGGAGACATAATATGTGAAATAAAGGTTTTAGCTACCGCTTTAAGGTTGCCATCTCAAGCAGATGCAGTTCAAATCGTAACCAGGCTGGGAAATTAACTTAGCCACTGGCTGGTGGATGCCCTAATTTTACCAGCCAATTCTACGAATTCAAAAATGAAATCGCATTTGCCACTTCTATATTGCGTCAATACATCAAATTCATCATTAATACGTCTTATTAGGCAAATTACAAAAAAGAAATGTTGTGAAGACAAGTCTGTGAGACGAATGATTTTTAGATGATTGGCAAATTGTGCTAATCAGTGTTTTGGATGTCCAAATGTTGTTTTAATTAGCTCCCATCAAAATTGCAAGTAGATGCTTCTTCAGCAATGATACCAACATTATAAATAATAAGAAAACATATTATGGCAAAGTAAGATCGGCTACTTGACTTAGAATCAGTTGTTAATCAACTAAGTTAACAATTAAGAACTTTGACATCCTACCGTTACATTTGTGTGTGCGTGCGTGTTTAAGACTCTGGTCAAACGAGAATGCCGCCTATCAGAATCCAATCATGAAGTCAGACTCAACGAACACCACCCGTGTTTTAAACAACGAGCTCTTAACATTAACATTCTATGCGTGAAATGGTTAATTGTTTTACTTTTTTCGATCAAGAAAAATAACATTATATAGCCTAATCGTATCATATTGCATTAAATCCCTCACATCTGTAATACATTATTTGCCCTTTATATTTTCTACATTAATTTATAGCCTACCGTGGATTATAATACTGGGGAAATAACTCGTTTTTTTCGCGTGTGCTAATTTCCAACCCTGACTCGTAACAACATTCGTGCATGTAAATTAACTTTTGGAACATGCTATTAAAAGTATCGCTTTAAAGAAATATTCTCTCGCGCAATGCTTCTGAATTATCTTTCGGACACGCGCTCATTCTATTTCGGTCATTGTTGTTGCTTAGTTGAATAAAAAATGTGATTGTTTTGTCCAACTATTAAACATCAGTAACACTTTGAATATCACAATGGTATATTATGTATATGCAATAAATCACAACCTTTATATGTGCATAGCTTTAGACTACTGTTGTCGATGAAGTATTAACATCGAATGAGCACGTGCAGCAGTGTGAAAACAGAGGTGTCTGTGTCATTTGACCACCTTGCAGCAAAACGTGTTAGAGAACAAACAAAATTACAATTAGTTTTACTTGTCCATTCGGAAAAAGGAAAACTGAGCTCCTTGACAAGCGGACAAGCCGTAATGTCGAGCCCTGCAGCCTCATATCCCCTCCTTTTCACTCCGGCAGCTTTTGACCCCCCCCTTCCCGCCCCAATTTTTATTACAGATCTGCATGATTCACGTAGGTTACATTTTCAGGTTGGGAAATCCTGAATTCCAGATTAATCCAGAAAAATCACATCCCTGAAAGTGGCAGGAGTGTTTGTCTATATGAATATTTATCTCCAAGTATTATTAAGTTGGCAGAAGTGGTGCAGAGTGTTGTGAGAAGGTCATGTATCTCTGAGATGAAAGCTGAGTTGAATTTGAGGGCCAATAAATGAGGAGCATTGTCATGGGAAAGGGGGGTTTACTTTTAAATGCTAGGCATTCAAATGAGGACAGTGTAAGCAGGGGGAGGGGTGAAAGCTCCAGGTTCTGTCGGTGTATGACAGCTAGGCCGCCACCACGTCCAGTGCTGCAGGCTTTCTCCAAGTAGTTATAACTGGGGGGACAGGCAAAACAGGCAAGGGGGATAATGGACAACCCTGGCGAGTTCCACGGGACAGAGTGATATAGTCAGAATTGAAGTTATTAGTGTTGATAGAGGCTAGAGGCGATGTATACAAGAGGCGTATCCAAGATATGAATGCATCTCCAAAGCCAAACTTAATGTGGCAAAAATATACTGTCATTCAACTCTATCAAAAGCCTTCTCGGCATCCAAGGAAATTACTACTTCAGGGTGTCTATGTCTTTGGAATAAATTATATTAAACAGGGTTCGAATGTTGAAAAATGAATGACAACCTTTAATGAAGCCCGTCTGTTCCTGCGATATTATGCTGGGCATAACACCCTCTATGCGAGATGACAGTAACTTTGCAAAAACCTTAACATCGGCATTGAGAAGGCTAAGAAGCCTGTATGAACCACATGCAGTGGGATCCTTCCCCTCTTTTAGGAGAAGTGATATTGAGGCTGTCTCAGTGTGGGGGGGAAGTGAGCCCAGCTTCAGTGACTCCTCAAACACAGACAATAGCAGTGGGGCCAGTTTGTCATGAAAACTTTTGTAAAATTCAGGGGGAAAGCCATCGGGGCCAGGGGCTTTCCCTGACTGTAAAGACTTGATAGAGCATATGTTCTCATCTAATGTCACTGGAGCATCAATTTGCTCAGCCAGTGTGGATTCAATTGTGGGTATCTCCAAGTTATCCAGAAATTCTACCATTAAATCAGAATTATCTGGCGACTCTGAAGTGTAAAGTGAGGAGTAATAAAAATAAACAGAGTTGATCTCCAAAGGGTCAAATGTAAGAGTTCCAGAGGGGCACTCGATTTGAGATATAGATCGCCCAGCTGCATTACATTTTAGCTGATGAACCAAAAGGCGACTGGCTTTGTCACCGTACTCATAGTACGTGCCACGAGAACGTAGTAATAGCCGCTCAGCTGTGCCTGTGGATAAAAAAATCTAACTCTGCCTGAAGGTCGAGGCGTTGTTTATAGAGTTCAGGAGAAGGAGACAGGGCACATTGGCGGTCAAGGCTGAGAATAGCATTGGAAAGCTCTTCTTGTCTAGTTCTCCTAATTTTAGTTTGATGATATGAATGAGAAATAATCTGCCATCTGAGAAAAGCTTTGAGTGTCTCCCATAGTAAGGAGTAAAATATTCCATCTGTTTTGTTCAAACTAAGGAAATTATCAATAAATGTAGAGATGAAGTCACAAAAGGCTGGATCAAAAAGAAGTAGAGCATTGCGTCTCCAAGGGGGGCGGTTCTTTCAATGGGAGGAAATGATTATCTAAAGGGCCAAGGGTGCGTGATCAGAGATGACGATGGGTAGATATTCAGAGTTTTTTACCCTTGGGAGTAAAGAGCCATCTACAAAATTATCTATGCGTAAATATGCATGGTGGACCTGGGAAAAAAATGAATATACTCTGGATTGAGGGTTATGAAATCTCCAGGGACCAACACATCCATGCTGGGCCATAAAATCAGAAAAATATCTTGACATGGCAGAGGGAACACTAGTACGTGACCCGGACCGGTCCAGTGCAGGGTCCATGACACAATTTAAATCCCTGCCAAATATCAATAAATGTGTATTTAAGGCTGGGATCTGCATCAATAAATTATTAGCGAATTCTACATCATTAAAATTAGGAGCATAAACATTTACTAAAATAACAGGTGTATAGTCAAGCAAGCCCACAACAATCAGATATATTCCAGCCCTATCAGAACAAACCTTATCTAAGGAGAAGTTTATTTTTTTATGAATTAAGATAGCTACTTCTTTAGCTCTGGAATCAAAATTAGAATGAAAATACTGACCAGCCCATCAGCGTTTAAGTCTAAATTGATCCTAAAATGCGCACATGTGGCTTTCCTTCAGAAGACCCATCAACCCTCAGCTGCTTCAGGTGAGAAAGCACTCTGGATTTTTTAACAGGACTATTCCCTCCTTTTAAATTCCAGCTCAGAAATCTTAAGGAGGAACCATTTCTATATGTATCACCCATGAATTAGATTAGGTTGCATGGGAAAGTGAAGAGAAAAAAGAAAAGAAAAAATACTTGATGAAATTACAGCCATTAGGACAGTGCACAAACCAAATTGAGTGACTGTAGGTGCAGATCAACCACAATGGGTAAATACAGTAAAAATTGAGTAAATAAAAGAAGATCATACATGTAAAAAATCATACATGTAAAAAGACAGACAGGACCTTTTCCCACACCCCCCTTCCCTCCCCTCCCTCACCGGACCTTACATTTCCCTTCCCAAATAAGGGAAACTGCAGGCAAACACCACATCTCTTCCTCCAGTGCATCCAAACAAGTCAAACAGATTACCTCTCAAGGTCAGAGTAGCTCCACAACGTAGAAAACATGAAAAATGACCCAGTGAAAATCATGGTTATTGTAAAAACACACCTAAACATTGCAATCAATCAGAATACAACTTCTAAAACAGTTGCTTGTATATCGTCAGAACTTAAGGGCAGACTGTGTGCTCAGTAGGGATGGGACGATTACCGGTTTCACGGTAAACCACAATAAAATGTCCGTACGGTTAGTATTACCGTTTAAAATTTAATTTTCATTAAAACCGTCTTTGATTACCGTGATTTTGAAAACTCACGGTAAATCCTGTCCAGCCAGAATCAGTCTGACGCAGGTGCGCGCATGCAACTTTGTTTTTTGCACGAGAAGTC
>JACXGM010038829.1:0-10735 GCA_016801145.1 Umbra pygmaea
ATATATACACACATATACATATACATACACACATATACATATACATATATATACACATATACATATACATATACATATTATATACACACATACATATATACACACATATATATACACACATATATATATACACACACATATATATATATATATATATATATATATATATATATATGTCCATCCATCCATTTTCATCCGCTTATCCGGGATCGGGTCGCGGGGGCAGCAGCTCCAGCAGGGGACCCCAAACGTCCTTTTCCCGAGCCACATTAACCAGCTCTGACTGGGGGATCCCGAGGCGTTCCCAGGCCAGGTTGGAGATATAATCCCGCCACCTAGTCCTGGGTCTCCCCCGAGGCCTCCTCCCAGCTGGACGTGCCTGGAACTCCTTCCTATGGAGGCACCCAGGGGGCATCCTTACCAGATGCCCAAACCACCTCAACTGGCTCCTTTCGATGCAAAGGAGCAGCGGCTCTACTCTTAGATCCTCACGGATGACTGAGCTTCTCACCCTATCTCTAAGGGAGACGGCCGCCACCCTCCTGAGGAAACCCATTTCGGCCGCTTGTACCCTGGATCTCATTCTTTCGGTCATGACCCAGCTTTCATAACCATAGGTGAGGGTAGGAACAAAAACTGCCCGGTAGATTGAGAGCTTTGCCTTCTGGCTCAGCTCTCTTTTTGTCACAATGGTGCGATATAATGTGTGTAATACTGCCCCCGCTGTGAGTGAGGGAACAACGGAGCGGGAGATATATATATGTGAGTGTATATATATATATGTGTGTATATATGTACATGTGTATATATGTATATATATATGTGTAAATATATACACATATATACATATAAATATATACACATATAAACATACACATATAAATATATACATATATACATATAAATATATACACATATACATATAAATATATACACATATACATATAAATAAATACACATATACATATACATAAATACACATATACATATAAATAAGTACACATATACATATAAATATATACACATATACATATAAATATATACACATATACATATATATATACATATTAATATATACATATTAATATATACATATTAATATATACACATATAAATATATATACATAAATATATACATATAAATATATACATATATATATACATATAAATATATACACATATATATATATATATATACATATAAATATATACACATATAAAAATATATATAGATTTTCCATATTAGTTTTTCCATATTAATAATATTTTGAAATGAATCTGTTGGCATCAGGTGGCTCCCTCTACACTTCCACCTAATGTTAGACCTACCTGTTGCCTTCCCCTGTTGTTCCAATCCACCATCCTCACACCTGAATGAAATGAACTCACTGTTATATAGCAGCCTAAAGTCAATTCTTAAATCAGTCTAGTGATGGCATCAGATGGTAAACCAGAGTTATTGCATAAGTTATGTTTTCTATGTTTTCCAGCTTTTCATTTAATGTGCATGCTACCATATATTTACCAGTTGTTATTTTACCTTAATAAAATGAGATGTCATGCATGGAATTGGAATCATAGGGTTTAACCAAAAGCTAAATGTAACTAACAGCAATATTGGTTTGCATTTAGCTAGCCGAAAACCCCAATTTAGCTGCTAGTGTTAGCAAACACTAGCTAGTCTGAGAACAGTCTTTTAACATGAATATTTCCAAGTCTTTAAGTTTGGTAGCAAATCTATACATGATTCCATGGTAAACTAGTGTTATTGCATTAGTTATGTTTTCCAGATTCTTTTCATTTATTGTACATGCTACCTTATGTTTTCGAGTTTTCAGCTCAGCAACCTCGGTTTTGCATATTCTAAGCTAGCCATAAACCCTCATCTGGCTGCTACATTCCCAGTGTTAACAAACGCTAGCTAGTCTGTTAACATAAATATTTGCGAGCTTCCAATCCTTTCACTATCTACCTATTTAACTGCTGTCACATTTTTTTCTATTTTTATTCCCTGGCAGCTTTTTTGCTTTATCCATCTTTGTCCATAGAAGACAACTCACTACTCGTACCTGCTCGCTCAGCGCTCACGGCGCCCCTTGCTCCCTTTTCTATGTCAAAATTCTATGATGTAGTCTTATGAGATAGGGCGCCTATTCTAGCCTGTTAGTCCTCAAAAATGTTATATAACATTGAGCAGAAATTATTTAGAAACACACAACAGCAGCTACATTATAGAAAATACCATATATATATTTTATTTTTTATTTTTTACCATTGCTTTGGCGCCCCCCTGATGCTGTGCCCCATGCACCGCATATGCCGCATATCCACTTTTTGCGCCACTGTTTTCAGATGAAAGTACATTTTGTATTTCATTTGGAAATCAAGGACACAGATTCTAGTGGAAGTGGAGAGGCAGAGATTCCAAGTTGCTTGACGTCCAGTGTGAAGTTTCCAGTCTGTGATGCTTTGATGTCATCTGCTGGTGTTGGTCCACTGTCTTCTATCAAGTCCAGAGTCAATGCAACCATCTACCATGACATTTTGGAGGGCCTGAATGAACATACGTTTCAGAAGGTTCACCAGCCGAGGTTGGTGAATCCTAATTGACCATTTACGCAACAACCAGAAATATGTCAAGGAAGCATAAACCCTGTTCCGTTCTATGTGGAGAATAGCGTGGTGATACATTCGTCCACTAAAAGGAACAAACTGGACAAGGGATATAAATTATTCCACAAAGAGTTTATCCACAATTACAATGTAAGTAAAGAAGAAATTGCTTTCTACTCCTTACATTTTACAAAATTGTCTCCTTACTTTAGTTTCAAATAATTTCAGTGAAGTTACCGTTATTATTTATCTCGTCATCAATACCGATTTCAATATAATTGAATGGAAATATATGTTGCACTTGACAAACCACTACAAGACGACTCGACAGATTCGGTGGCAGTCATTCGCGGCAAATCATTGCGGATTGATCGCGGTAACGTTAGCATAGTACAGTATTATGTAAGGTGACATGATTGAAAATCAAGAAAACTGAGATCCCAGAGATTTGACAAGCAGCAAGGCATTCCCAATCATCCTTGGCCTTATCTGAGGGAGATGTTTGACATTGTAGTCATAAAGAATGTCTCCTGACGAAAGTGCTGCAAATTTGAGATATACATTTGAACACTTTGAGGTCTCTCTCTTCCTGTCCATCCCACACACACACACACACACACTTTTTCACTCACTCACTGTCCCACACACAATAACATTATGACACGTTCAACATCACAAAAGGTTTGTACCGCTATATTTGTCCTATACAAAAATTACATTATGACACGTTACACTATACAGAAGGTCTGTATACACTAGTTGCTCCCAAGTTCTTTAAGGGGTTCAGGACAAATCCATGCACATCTACAGATTTAAGGGGATTCATCACTTGCCATTTTTCTTTTGCTGGATGTCTATTTGCAATTTAATAAATCTTTTTTTAATACAATCCACACTGAATTTGTAATTTCTCCAACTTTTATAGTACTTCAATTGTAAAAATGGTAAGCCTGACATATTGCATTTATTATTATTAACACTCCATGTTCAAAGATTTACTAGCTGTCATTTCTAATACACTGCTGCCATCCCTCAGTTGTAACTCTAAAAGTATGGGTAACTTGAGCACACTCATATTTGAGCACACACACAGGTATGCCGACAGGAATCCCAGGGCCCGGGACAAAACACCACATTTAGGGCCGCCCGGCAAAAGAAATATGACTGTGCAAAAACAATATTTGGGACCCCCTCAGGACTGGGCCTGGGACAACAATCCCAGTTGCCCCATCCTGTCAGTGTCCCTGCACACACACATACATGTAGATTCCTTCAAATGTTAGGGGGAAGATGTTGTCATTCGCAAGGCTACTTTTACTTTTATACTTTAAGTAAATTGCCAAACCTGTACTTTGTTACTTCTACTTGAGTAATGAAGTTAAATCAGTACTTCTACTTTTACCAGTGTATTTTTTAACACAAGTATCTGTACTTCTACTTGAGTACGGGAAGTGAGTACTTTTGCCATCTCTGAACACATTTCAGTGAAGATGCCGTGTGTATATTTAAGTGAGATGCAATGAGATAACATAAGAACCAGTAATTTGGTGAGGCTGTACTAGGTAAATGTGAAATGTTACTACATTGTGTTGTGACTTAACAATAACGTTACGAAGTGAAGTTGTGTATTTCTATGTGAGATAACACGTAATGTTTTCTTGTTGCATGTGGTTATAATATGAAATATATTCCAGGGACAGGTTGTAGTGAGGTAGTAGGGATGTCACGAGAACCGATACTACCAAAACCTTCCGGTTCTAAAATGACAAAACATTTTTTTGTACCGTAGGCACCGTTAGCGAAGATGCCAGTGTTGGCAATACTGTAGCTAGCTAGCTTTGTCAGGGGAGGATAACTGAAAATAGCAGGAAAAATCAAAAGCAAACGAAAAGGGCTTCGCCTCCAGTTGCTAGCTAGGTAGTCTGCTTCGTTCGGCGGAGGATAATATACTTTTCTCATTTTTAAACTTGTGGGTGCACCGTTCCCGGAGGTACTGCAATACCGAGTTGATGCGTGGAGCAGACGGAGCAAGCCCTGTTTCCGAATCCCTGTTTGAAAAATCCATTTAATATATATACAATTCCCCGGTTGGGAACGTATTAGATAGTAAACTGATAACATCCCAGTTAGCCAGAAGTGTCGGCCCAGATCTGGCCCAGATCTGGGCAAGTGTGGTCCGGATCTGGGCCGACACTTTTGGCTAGCTGGGATATGTTTCAAAGCTTTCATCATCCAATACAATACAGCCGTTAGTGATGGGCGAATCATGAACGATTCATTCATTTTGAACAAATCTTTTAAAAGACCGGTACGTACGATTCATACTGGATCGTTCATTTCGTTCATTTTCGCACAGGCAAATTACTTCTATGACCCATTATCCTGCTCGGTACTAGTATCTGAATCGTTCAAGTCGTTCATTTTGACGCAAGCGCATTACTTCTGTGATCCAGTATACTGCTCGGTACTAGTATCTGAATCATTCAAGTCGTTCATTTTTGCGCAAGCGCATTACTTCTATGATCCAGTATACTACTTGGTACTAGTATCTGCATCGTTCATATCGTTCTTTTTGGCGCAAGCGCATTACTTCTATGATACAGTATACTGCTCGGTACTAGTATCTGCATCGTTCATATCGCTCTTTTTGGCGCAAGCGCATTACTTTTATGATCCAGTATACTGCTCCGTACTGGTACATGAGTCGTTCATATCGTTCTTTTTGGCGCAGGCGCATTACTTCTATGATTCAGTATACTGCTCAGTACTAGTATGACGTACATGAGTCGTTCATTTCGCTCTTTTTTCGCACAGGCGCACTACTTTTATCATCCAGTATACTGCTTGGTACTAGTACCTGGATCGTTCACATCGTTCATTTTGGGGCAGGCACATTACTCTATTATCCAATACGATGTAGTTATTGGATTTGCACGTTTGCTCATCACTGTAGACTGACTTAACTAGTCCGAACAAATTACTAATTTGACAAATGCACCTTTATCATAGTTTACATATGGATCTGTTGATCCTATTACAGGATTATGTACAAAATAAATATTTTAAGCTAATTAATGTTAATTGTTATTCTTACGAAGTCATATGACGCTGGATATTTCAAATAATGGGTTTACTACACACGTATGTATCCGTATTACTGCTTGGCCAATGAACGTCTTTGTTATAATGAATTGATTATACGGTAGGCCAGGGGTCCTCAAACCCTTCCATGGAGGGCCTAGTGTATGCAGGTTTTCCCTTTTACCTTTTACAAGCCTGATGGAGTAGCTCACTAATTGGTTAGGATCTCGCCACACCTGGCAGTCTAGGTCCTAATTATGTTCTAATTGAAGGGAAAGACAAAAAAACAGCATACACTAGGCCCTCCATGGAAGGGTTTGAGGACCACTGCGGTAGGCTGTTACATTTTGCCTATGCGCACTGCCTCAAATGAACAAATGTTTGAATAATATAAAGTTCAGGCTGCGGGATGGAAGTGAACAACACACTTGACAGCTATGATAGCCTTCAGAGTCGCCTCCTTTTGGCCTGGTAGAGGTGAAGAGCAGCACAAAAAATGATCCATCTCAGGTTGCTCACCTCAACGTGCAGGAAGGCGTTCACATAAGTACTACTACTGCGGTCAAGTCAGCCGCGGTTTGAAAATAAACGGTCAAGCTAGCCGCAAAAAGAAATGGTGTGTGCGCCTATTAATAGAGTACGGTAATTTCATGAATAGCCTGGAGAGAACACGCTTGCGTCTAAATTAGTCTCTATTTCTTTCTCTCTCGTTTTTATTTCTCTCGCTCTTTCTGTTTCATTCCATATTTATTTCTCTGTTTCAATTTTTTTTAAATTCAAATAGCTTTATTGGCATGACGTTTCAATGTACATATTGCCAAGGCATATGTCTTTTTCTCTCTCTCGGTCTCTTTCTCGGTCTCGTTATTTGCCCATATTTGTGAGAAACAGTGTTTCGAATTTTTGTAATCTATTTTATCATTTTTTAAACTCACATTGTCATTGAATATTTTTTTTTCTTAAAGTGTCACATCTCAAGCCACTGTTTTATGTAAAGGTTTACAGTACAACCAGACAAAATAAAGTATTCACACTTTTCTAAATATATACTGCATATGGTTTGCTGTTCTCTTGTATTTATTGTCCCATACACTATACACACCCTATGTGAAACCAAATATAGGCCATTAGACATCAGAGGCCCTTAAAATCCTTATTTGAAAAAAGTATAAAATATAATAGTCAGGTTTATGGAAGGACGTCCCATACATTATGCAAACCTCACATCAACCTTTTTTACTGTAGCATTTTTGAGATATGTCACTTTAATTGACTTCAGAGGCCTATAAAGACCTCATTTCAAATAAGTAGAAAAAACTAATGATTAGGTTTACTAAAGGACGTCCCATAGAGTATAGAAACCCGATATTAACATTTTTTACAGTAGCATTTTGAAGATATGTCACAATAATCATCTTCAGAGGACTAAAAAGACCTAACTTCAAATAAGTAGAAAAACAAATGATCAGGTTTACTAAAGGACGTCCCATGCAGTAAACAAACCTGATATGAACCTTTTTTACTGTAGCATTTTGAAGATATGTCACAATAATCGACTTCAGTGGCCTATAAAGACCTCATTTCAAATAAGTAGAAAAAACGAATGATTACGTTTACTAAAGGACGTCCCATAGAGTATAGAAACCTGATATTAACCTTTTTTACTGTAGCATTTTGAAGATATGTCACAATGATCAACTTCAGAAGCCTATAAAGACCTCATTTCAAATAAGTAGAAAAAACTAACAATCAGGTTTACTAAAAGAAATCCCAAACAGTACAGAAACCCAATATAAAGATTTTTTTACTGTAGCATTTTGAAGATATGTCACTTTAATTTAGTTCAGAGGCCTATAAAGACCTCATTTCAAATAAGTAGAAAAAACGAATGATTAGGTTTACTAAAGGACGTTCCATAGAGTATTTAAACCCAAGATTAACCTTTTTTACTGTAGCATTTTGAAGATATGTCACAATAATCAACTTCAGAAGCCTATAAATACCCTCATTTCAAATAAGTACAGAAAACTAGTGATTAGGTTTAATAAAGTATACAATCCTGATATTAAACTATTTTACTGTAGCATTTTGGAGATATGTCTCAATAATCGAATTCAGAGACCTTTAAAGACCTCATTTCAAATAAGCAGAAAAAACAAATGATCAGGTTTAATAAAGGACATCCCATACAGTATATAAACGTGAAATGAAACAGTATTACTCTAGCATTTTGGAGATATGTCACTTTAATTGACTTTAGAGGTGTATAAAGTTCTCATTTCAAAAAATAGAAAAAACGAATGGTCAGAATTAATACAGGATGTCCCATACAGTATATACACCTCATTTTGGAGATTTGTCACTTTAATTGACTTTAGAGTTGTATAAATAACTCATTTTTAACAAGTAAAATACTGAATGGTCAGGTTTAATAAAGGACCATTGTTCTTTCTACTCATTAGAAATTAGTAATTTATACAACTCTAAAGTCGATTAATGTGAAATATTTTCACTTTGCAACAGTAAAATGGTTTGATGTGATGTGTTTATACAGTATGTGACATCCTGTATTAAAGGTCCACTCCGGCGCAAAATTAATAACACATTGGTACAGAGTCGACCGTTCTCTGGGATATGTTTTCATGCTAATCGAATGTGCCCAGTTTTACTGTGAACTGAAAATTACCTTATAACGTTAGTTGTGTGGGCATGGATGAAGTAAAAGTAAATCGCTATTATATACCACTAACAAGGCTCAAAATAGCACCACACTTCCACGGTAGCATAATGTGGGTCCCTACATGCAAACCGAAGCATTGAGGACTTTGTAAGTGTACAGACAGTTTATTAGAAATATAGTTTAAAAGACATTACCGTTCGCTTATACAGAAGGCGCCATCTTCAGAAAACACACTCGACCAGTCGAACCACAAACACTGTGCTACGTGAGCTAAACTATGGCTTGGAATGTCCCATGGCAAGAGGTTTTGCGGTCATTCATGCAGATCAATGAGCAAGACTTACAGCTGGCAATGCAAACTAAAATCAAACACAATTTGCTTACAGTTCAGCTCACGTAGCACAGAGTTTGTGGTTTGACTGATCAAATCTGTGACCCGAAGATGGCGCCTTCTGTATACACGAACGGTAATGTCTTTTAAACTATATTTAGAATAAACTGTATGTACATTTACAAAGTTCTCAATGGTTCGGTTTGCATGTAGGGACCCTCATTATGCTACTTTGGAAGTGAGTTGCTATTTTGAGCCTTGTTAGTGGTCTATAATAGCGATTTATTTTTACTTCATCCATGCCCACACAACTAGTGTTATAAGGTAATTATCAGCTCACAGTAAAAGGGTGCACATTCGATTAGCTTGAAAGCATATCCCAGAGAACGGTCAACTCCTTAGCAATGTGTTATTAACCCCTAGGTTAATTTTATGCCTGAGTTGACCTTTACTACAGGACGTCCCATACTGTATAGACACCTCATATTAAACCATTTTACTGTTGCATAGTGAAGATATTTCACATGAATCAACTTTAGAATTGAATAAATTACTAATTTTTAATAAGTAGAAAAAACAATGGTCCTGACCATTCTTTTTGCCTACTTATTTAAAAGGTGTTATTTATACAACTCTAAAGTCAATTAAAGTGACATATCTTCAAAATGCTAGAGTAAAACAGTTTCATATCGGGTTTCTATACTTTATGGGACGTCCTTTAGTAAACCTAATCATTAGTTTTTTCTACTTATTTGAAATGAGGTCTTTACAAGGCCTTGGGAACTAAATTATAGTGACATCTCTTCAAAATGCTACAGTAAAACAGCTTCATATTGGGTTTCTATATTGTTTGGGACGTCCTTTAGTAAACCTAATCATTAGTTTTTTCTTCTTATTTGAAATGAGGTCTTTATAGGCATCTGAAGTCAGTTAAAGTGACATATCTTCAAAATGCTACAGTAAACAAGGTTCATATCGGGTTTCTATACTCTATTGGACGTCCTTTAGCAAACCTATTCATTCATTTTTTCTACTTATTTGAAATGAGGTCTTTATAGGCCTCTGAACTCAATTAAAGTGACATATTTTCAAAATGCTACAGTAAAAGAGGTTCATATTGGGTTTATATACTCTATGGGACATATTTTAGTAAATCTGATCATTCGTTTTTTCTACTTATTTGAAATGAGGTCTTTATAGGCCTCTGAACTCAATTAAAGTGACATATTTTCAAAATGCTACAGTAAAAGAGGTTCATATTGGGTTTATATACTCTATGGGACATATTTTAGTAAATCTGATCATTCGTTTTTTCTACTTATTTGAAATGAGGTCTTTATAGGCCTCTGAACTAAATTAAAGTGACATATCTCCAAAATGCTACAGTAAAAAAGGTTAATATCGGGTTTATATACTCTATGGGACGTCCTTTAGTAAACCTAATCATTAGTTTTTTCTATTTATTTGAAATGAGGTCTTTATAGGCCTCTGAACTATGTTAAAGTGACATATCTTCAAAATGCTACAATAAAACAGTTTCATATGAGTTTTGCATAATGTATGGGACGTCCTTTATTAAACCTGACCATTGTATTGTATACTTATTTCAAATAAGGATTTTCAGGGCCTATGAAGTCGAAAATGGCCTATATTTGGTTTCACATTGGGTGTGTATCATAGAAATTGAATATATATTCAATTTCTATGGTGTGTATAGTGTATGGGACATTGAATACAAGAAAACAGCAAACCGTACACTCTTAAAAATAAAGGTGCCAGGAAGAACCAAAACGGGGGTTTCACAGCGATGCCATAGAAGAACCTTTTTTGTTTCCCCAAAGAACCTTTCACTGAATGGTTCCTTGAAGAACCTATTTTTTCTTAGTGCCATTAAGAAATGTGAAAATAATGCATAACTGCCCAATACTAAACATGTTGCCTTTTATGTTACTAATATAAGTTTAAATATTTTTTGTAGTAGGACGCATAAATCTATTCATAGCGGTCAGTGCAGAGATTGTGGCACGCCA
>JACXGM010038830.1:0-10735 GCA_016801145.1 Umbra pygmaea
GAAAGGAGATGCAGAGTCCAGGGCTGTGGTTTTGATGGTTTATATAAAGTAGTAATAGTCCTATATGAGAAAGGAGATGCAGAGTCCAGGGCTACGGTTTAGATAGTTTATATAAAGTAGTAATAGTCCTATATGTGTGTGGCAATACAGACTACTTAGAAAGCACAGCAATACAGACTACTTAGAATGATAACAACAGATTAATATGAAAGGCAAACCTAAAATAAACATAGCCATCTACAAGTAGCATACATTGTGCAATATTAATAGCTAACATTAGTAACTAGAATGCAATGAGCTATCAATCAAATATTATCAACACAAATGAATGTGTAACCTATGTAATGACTGTCATCAGAACTATAACCAGCACTTGAACATAATAAGCTACCGAATATTCGGTGCACAGCATAGAAGTATTACATGTGAGCACAAACAAACTGTTACAAGCTAGCGGCTAACTCTGAATCCCATTGTTAACTAATAGAAACCTAAATACATTCACAGCAAATAATAAACATCCCAGTGCGTAACCTAACAACAATTGAACTCACATTTCCATGGACGCACATACTATAAAGGGACTGTCCATCAAAAATCGCCGCTGTCTAAACTCAAATCCAACTGCTCCTTTGTACTTCTCACTCGGAGCTGCGTTCAAGAGCATTGTCAGTATGGGCACACAGAGTACACATGTAGAGCACATGATCAGGTTCAGTGGATACTTAATAAGAATGCATTCACAGGGAATGGCCTTTTTTACAGGTCCTCAAACCCTTCCATGCAGGGCCTAGTGTATGCTGGTTTTTGGTCTTTCCCTTCAATTAGAACATAATTAGGACCTAGACTGCCAGGTGAGGGGAGATCCTAACCAATTAGTGAGCTACTCCATCAGGCTTGTACAAGGTAAAAGTGAAAACCTGCATACATACACCCTCCATGGAAGGGTTTGAGGACCACTGATTTAATGCATGGCCAAGCATGTGGTTTTAGTTTCTTATGTCTCCCCCTTGTGGTTTGTGTGTGTCTGTTCCTTCCTTGTTATTCAGTCAATTATGAGTTTACTAGTATCAGCTGTGCCTCATTTGTTTTCCCTAGTTCCTATATAAATCCTCCTGTGTCTATTCAGTTCTTTGCTGGGTTATTGTAAAACAATGTACTTCTGTCCTAGTCCTGCCGAGTTTCTGCTCTGGTATACCTCCATGTCTTGTGTGAGTATCCTGTCTAAAAGCTTTTCCTGGTTTCTAGTAGAGTTTAGTTGTGTCTTTTGTTATCCTTTGTTGTTTCTGCAAGATCACCTTTGTTTAAGTAAAAACGCTGCGTTTCTTTGTGTTATAGTTCGAAGTTTAGGCGAGCCATGCTTTCTGTATGTTCTCCTTTTGTTCTAGTTAATAAACCTTCTGAGTATTATAACATGCTTTGGGAGTTCCTTTTTTGTGCTGTCACATTTTGTTTATTAAATGGCTTTTTCGAATGTTGAAATATTTATCCTAAAAAGCAGCAGTACACTCTTCATAATGCCATCTAACAGCCACAAGGCATGCTTTTCATCAAATCTAAATCGTTGACCTTTATGGAATGTAATAAAGCTATAATGGCACCCTTTTTTAAATAGCTTTCTCAGTTTTGTACATATTCATCTCAAACTGCATCATACTCTCCATGGTACCATCTAACAGCTGCAAGACATGCTTTTCATCAAATATTAATAGTTGATTTTTATGGAATACTTTATAGCAAAAAATGCACCCTTTTTTAAATAGCTTTCTCAATTTTTGAGAAATGAATCTCAAACTGCCTTAGTATACTCTGCATAGTACCGTCTAACAGCCGCAAGACATGATTTTCATCAAATATCAATTGTTGATTTTTATGGAATACTTTAAAGCTAAAAATGCACCCTTTGTCACATCCAGCCCTAGAAGGGGCTGGGATAAGGCCTCCTTGATTTGTGTCTCGTGTATGTCTCCCATGTTGCAGTCCAGTTTTTATCACGGTGGTTTAGTTGTAGGTTATTTCCATATGTCTCTGTGTCTCTAGGTTGCTCCCTTATGTGTGGTGTTTTGGCTCCCTCTTGTGTCTGTTTCATGTATAGCTCCCAGTTAGGTCTGTCAGTCCTTATTAGTTGGTTCCTCCCTTGTCGTGTCAATGTTTCCCTTGTCCTATAGATCGCTGTCTAGTTATGTCAGTTCCCAGTGTGTTCAGTTATTCTCATTTGTATGTGTATTTAGCCCTTGTGTTTCTGCCTTGTCCTTGTTCGTCAAATGTCTACTGTTACGTGTTCCTGTGGTGCTATATTTGATTCTGTTTCGCCCCTCGTGGCAGTATTTTATTTCTATAATAAAGTTATTGTGGATTGTTGAACCTTTGCGCCTGTCTCTCACGCCTATCTACAACGGAACGTGACACTTTTTGAAAAAGCTTTCTCAGTAAAACTTTAGATGACAGCCCGGAAAGTACTGCATAAGTACACAGAATTTACAGCGTACCTTTTGGTAATTATAGTGTACCTATAAAGTATGTACGTGTAATTATAAGGGAACAATTTATAATATTTGGGAAATAAAGGGGTAACAACCAGGAAAAATACAAATAATATATGCAGTAAGTATTTTATCACTAAGGGCTAACTATTTTAATATTAAATGTTATGTATGACCTACTATGCTAAAAAACATGGAAAATTACTAAATTTATAAAGGCTACAGTAATTAAATCATAACTTTGGGCTAACTACTCAAAATTGTGATACGGCCTAGGCTTGCATGCAGAACAAAAATCTTGTGTTTGAGAGCAGCTTAGGGAGAACACACACATTCACTGAATTGACTCGATCACACTCCTCTCCACATAAAGCTGGTGTGTAGTGATCGCAGTGGCGTTGTTGTCCCATGGCTGCCGTCACATCATCCAAGTGGATTCTGCAAACTGTGAAGATTCAGGAGACCTCTGACATGGTTGTAAAGTGTGCTGGGTGTTCAGCAGTTCATATAATAAATTTGCTATACTTCATTAAATCATAAACATAAACCACATACCTTTTTGGAATAATACCTATTAAAATATATTTATAGGTCTAAGTATATCTTTAACCATGGGGTACATATTCTATCATTTCATGATGCATTATGGAGATTACTGAACAACAAAAGAAGAAATTCAGGGGAATGAGTTTTTGCTAAGGTTTTATTTAGAATTTTCATCATAGGATACTAACCTTAAAGAAAAAGAGCAAAGGATTTTGTTGGGTCATCAAGCAAAATTAAAAATAGGCAAGGCAACTATAGTGAAAACAAGGCAAGCAAAATTAGAACTATTTTCTGTAGATACTGTGTAAGTATACCATTGTTTCACGTAGTAACATATGTGGGCCGTAAATTAGTGACACTTGTTACCCCCTTGTTTCATGTAGGTACAGAGTAAGTGCAACATATTCCTCTTTTTCTTCCCTTTCACAGAGGAATCAGATGCTGAGTAGCTGTTGGAATCCCACAAGTTTTGCTGTTCTGCATTATATAAATATATAAAAAACACACACTCTTTAGAAAACTATTCCTTTCCGACAATTCTTGCGCAGAATGAACCTGAATTGTAGCCATACAGATCAATAGCTCTGACCCTGCACAACCTTTTCCCATGTTAAAAGAAATCTCCTAAATCATCAACATCAATTTTTTGTTTGGGGAGTTTTTGATTTGTCTTTTTTCAAATCAGTATTAATACCTAAAATGTAGCAATCGTCAATAGCTCTGACCCCATACAACCTTTTTCAAAACAATCTATTCAACCTATGTAAGAAAGTTGCTTTGAAAAAGTTTGTATGGGGTCAGAGCTATTAACCATTTTTGCTATAATCTATGCATTAAAACTGATTTAACAGAAGCCAAATTCTAAAATCAAAAAAACTAATTGATGTTGATGGTGTAGGCAATGTCCCTTAACATATGAGAAGATTGTTTTGAAAAAGATTGTATGGGGTCATAGCTAAACATAATTATGATAATGATATGGGAAAGCAAGGAGTGTTGCTTGTTTGCAAACGCGAGCAGATTCATAGAATATAATTTTTTTCTTTATAGCATGTTTTGTTGCGGAGGTATTGATGTTCAAATTCCCAATATTTATATTGGCTAACCGCAGTGTAAAAAGAAATTGCTATTTTATACCAGTAACGTCTCTAAATAGCACAACACTTACACGGTAGCATAATGACGGTCCCTACATGCAAACTGAAGCATTGAGAACTTTGTAAGTGTACAGACAAGTTTATTAAAAATACATTTTATAAAGACAGTACCGTTTGCGTATATAGGCAGGCGCCATCTTGAGAAAACAGTCTTGACCAGTCTAACCACAAACGCCGTTCTTCCCTTGTAGTTAGTCTCCCATATATTTTAATAAACAGATATATTTTATGCATTTCCATGTAAGTCAATAACACACGTAATTCGTATTGACCCATTGGTAAACCACAGACCATGGGAGATTCCAATGGTCTGTCACAGTTCAGCTCACGTAGCATGGCGTTCATGGTTCGACTGGTCAAGACTGTTTTCCCAAGATGGCGTCTGCCTATATATACACTTACAAAGTTCTCTGTACACTTACAAAGTTCTCAATGCTTCGGTTTGCATGTAGGGACCCTCCTAATGCCCCGTGGACGTGTGGTGCTATTTTGAGCCTTGTTAGTGGTATAAAATAGGCCCCAACTACTAACGTTATAAGATAATTAGTGGTTCAAGCTAAAACAGGGCACATTCAATTAGTGTATCTTGCTCTTACTGGTTATGTAAATTAGGCACCGATATGGTGTGTCTAGTCAGGAAACGAAAAGCAGGGATATGCTTTGTAATGTTTAATTGATACATAAATGGGTCAATGACGTATAAGGATTTTCAACAGGCAATTTTTTAAATACAAAAAATAAGAATATCTATTGCAATTGTTCACTCATTAAGAGTGTTGTTTAAATATACATTCATATTAAAATGTTCTATTCAGTGATTTTAATGTATTTTTATATGGATTAACTGGGCGTGGTTTAAAAAATGTCATGTGGTGAGACCGTGAATTAACTTTAAATTTATTAATTTCTTTAAAATGCTTAGCATTTGTTTTATAATTTTTCAGTAATATACGAAGTATATTTGCATTACTTTAGAGTTTTTGTTAATATTTATCTCGTATTTCTGTTCTATAATGTCACAGTCACCTTCTTTGATGTAGATCAGGACATATTTTTCCTGTAAATTGCATTTAACTGATACAAATGTTTTAAAAATACCATTCACTTAAGCATATTTTATCAGTGATTAATAATTCTGCCAAAAAATATAGTATTTTATTTTGAATTTAATACAGTTATTGCCATTATTGGTCGCACCACATGATGAGTGGTCTCTCCAAATGACATGAAGACTTCATTACATTATAAAAAGACATCAATAAACAATAAATTCCATACAAAAGAGATTTAAACCAGATTTTATAAAAATACAGAATTTTTATGAACATTTCATAAACATTTATAAAAATAAACATCTCATTACATACATTTATAATTTAAGCACACATTAGTGGCCTTGTTTTGAACAGAAATTTTATTTAACTTCATCACCTAAAATTTTATCATGCTACTGATGGTTATTTGGATTTTACGTCAGGCATTTCTGAACTTTGCCCAATCTTGGCTGCTCAACTTAGATTAATGTGAAGTTGCAGGCTCAGGTTCTGAGATGACAGCATGAAAATATTTATTTCGGTAGTAAATGACATCTGGAATTTGTGGACACAAGAATAAGTATTTCTCAACCGACTGCCCCATGGACCTAACCTGGACTTCCTCTACCACAACCTCAAGAACCTGACTTACATACGGAAGCTCATCATATACTTCCAATTGCTTTATGTATAGTTGTAATATAAATAACTAATATAAAGTAATATCTCCACAATTTAACACTTACTTGTGGTCACTGACGCACACCAACACCAACTGAAACTTCACTTAGAAACCAAAAATGAAACTTAACTCCCAGCCTCTTCCAACTAGGGCATGTAGCAGCATGTTTAGGAGGGGGCGTGGCATATCAACAAGCAAACACTCACTGTCCATGCTCACATCACTCGAGCCTTTTGCAAAATTAGCATGAAAACAAATTCCAGAGATTGGTCAACTCAGTACCCATGTGTTATTAACCCCCAGCTTCATTTTGCGCCGGAATTGTCTTAAAGTAATAGTTTGCTAAAGAGTGTGATTTATATATATATATTTAATGCAGAACAGCAAGACCCATGGGATTCCACCAGCTCCTCAGCATAAGATTCCTCTGTAAAAGAGAAGAAAAAGAAGAGGAACAAAATGAAGATGCCAAGAAAGAGCTTTAAAAAAGGGGGAAAAATAATGTTATAATATATTATCATGTCTATCATTTAAAATGAAAAACTCACAATCTGTTTTGAAGTAAGTTGTTTGTTAAATAAAGTTTATGACATAAAGGATATTATATTTTGTGTATACGTGTGTGTGTGTATATATATAAACATTGCACCTACTGTACCCTACAACTACGTGAAACAAGGGGGTAACAAGTGTCACTTTAATTTACGGCCCGCAAATGTTGTACTTACTCTGTAACTATGTAAAACAAGGGGGTAACAAGTATGACTTACACTGTAACAACACAAAACAATGGTATCTTTTTTTATAATTTTGCTTGCCTTGTTTTCACTATAGTTGCCTATAGAGTTTTTATTTTGCTTGATGACCAAACAAAATCCTTTACTCTTTTTCTTTCTTAAGGTTAGTCGCCTATATTGAAAATTCTAAATAAAACCTTAACAAAAACTTATTAACTCACAGGTGTCAAACCGGTTCCACGGAGGGCCGAGTGTATGCTGGTTTTTGGTCTTTCCTTTCAATTAGAGCCCAATTAAGACGTAGACTGCCAGGTGAGGCGAGATCCTAACCAATTAGTGACATTCAATCATTCAGGTACAAGGTAAAAGCGAACACCTGCAGACACTAGGCCCTTTGTGGATCTGGTTTGACACCCCTGCATTAACTCATTCCCCTGAATTTCTAGTTTTGATGTTCACTAATCTCCATCATGCATACTATGTACCCTGTGGTTAAAAAGATATACTTAGGCCTTTAAATATATTTTAATACCTAATATTCCAAAAAGGTACGTGGTGGAGGATTATGATTTAATGAAGTATAGCAAATTTACTATATGAACTGCTGAACACCCAGCGCACTTTACAACCATGTAAGAGGTCTCTCCTGAATCTTCACAGTTTGCAGAATCCACTTGGATGATGTGACGGCAGCCACTGTACAATGACGCCACTGCGATCACTACACACCAGCTTTATGTAGAGAGGAGTGTGATCGAGTCAATTCAGTAAATGTGTGTGCTCTCCCTAAATTGCTCTCAAACATTAGATTGTTGTTTTGCATGTAGCCTAGGCCAGTGCTTACCAAACCTCTCCTCGGGGACCCCTTGACAGGCCAATGTTTTTGTTTTAACCCTGAAATGGCACACCTGATCCAATTAGTCAAAGGTGTAATGTGTAGTTGACTAATTTAATCAGTTGTGTCATTTCAGGTTGAAATTAAAAACATGGCCTGTCTGGGGTCCCCGAGGAGAGGTTTGGGAACCACTGGCCTAGGCCAAATCACATAATATTTGAATAGTTAGCCCAAAGTTAACAATGAATTACTGTCACCTTTATAATTATTATTAATTTTCCATGTTTTTTTTAGCATAGTAGGTGATACATAACATGTAATATTAAAATAGTTAGCCCTTAGTTATAAAATACTTACTGCATATATTATTTGTTTTTTCCTTGTTGTTACCCCTTTAGTCACAAAATATTATAAATTGTTACCTTGTAATTACACGTACATACTTTACAGGTACACTATAATTACCGAAAGGTACGCTGTAAATTCTGTGTACTTACGCAGTATTTTCCGGGCTGTAATCTAAAGCGTTACGGCTTTCTAAATTTTTGAGAAATGAATCTCAAACTGCATCAGTATACTCTCCATAGTACCGTCTAACAGTAGCAAGAAATGATTTTCATCAAATTTAAATCGCTTGCCAGTCTGCAAGGCTGAAGACGTTGTGTTGTAACCATGGAGCATGTGTATATATTTAACTATCTTTACCGCGGTGTGCCTTTTTGCTTTTAAGGTCAGTTTGGTTAATCCGTTTTTTTCAGGCATGAAATCAAAAACATTTTCCTTATTTCGTTTTTAACATTTATTTTTTTAGCCATGAAAATCAATCAATGAAGATTGTTCTCTTTGTTAATATTTCTTCTAAAACTATAGTGTACACCTATAAATTAAATGATGGAGCTGCTTAGGTTCAAAAGCAACCATTTCATGGAAAACAGAGCCATTTCTATTGCTCTAGTTTGAAATGTATTTTGAAAATTTCTGACACTTGAATACATGTTGCTTTTAACGTTAGAGTTGCTTTAATTTATACAAATGATTGCAGTCAAACTGTGACATTGTTTCCACTAGGCTTGAATTTAATTTTTGTCTCACTGTCTCAAAGCTTGAATTAACCTAACAAACTTATTGCTTGTAGGTTATAAAGCAAATTAAATAAAAGTAAATTGCTAATCATCAATTTTTCCGGACCTTTGACCTTTTTACATATATCAGATTTGGACCTTGGAATATACATTTTGAGAATCCCTGGATTAGAGGGTGAGTGTTAGGGCCATTTCCCCCAGAAATATCCCAGAACTGGCAGCTGCCTTGGTGGAAAAGTGAGGTAGCAAGAACTAGCACATGGTTGAGTCCATGAGAAGGTGCACTGCAGAACGTAATGTAGCTGGTGGCCACACCACCTATAGACTGTTACTTTTGATTTTGACCCACCCCGGGACACATTATTCCATTTCTGTTGGTCACATGGCTTTGAAACGTTCTCAGTTCATGTCTTAGGTGTTAAATCTTTTTATGTACACTGCTCAAAAAAATAAAGGGAACACTTAAACAACACAATGTAACTCCAAGTCATTCACACTTCTGTGAAATCACACTGTCCACTCAGGAAGCAACACTGATTGACAATCAATTTCACATGCTGTTGTGCAAATGGAACAGACAACAGGTGAAAATTATAGTCAATTAGCAAGACACCCCCAATAAAGGAGTGGTTCTGCGGGTGGAGACCACAGACCACTTCTCAGTTCCTCTGCTTCCTGGCTGATGTTTTGGTCACTTTTGAAAGCTGGTGGTGCTTTCACTCTAGTGGTAGCATGATACGGAGTCTACAACCCAAACAAGTGGCTCAGGTAGTGCAGCTCATCCAGGATGGCACATCAATGCGAGCTGTGGCAAGAAGGTTTGCTGTGTCTGTCAGCGTAATGTCCAGAGCATGGAGGCGCTACCAGGAGACAGGCCAGTACATCAGGAGACATGGAGGAGGCTGTAGGAGGGCAACAACTTAGCAGCAGGACCGATACCTCTGCCTTTGTCCAAGGAGGAGCAGGAGGAGCACTGCTAGAGCCCTGCAAAAAGACCTCCAGCAGGCCACGAATGTGCATGTGTCCCCTCAAACAGCCAGAAACAGACTCCATGAGGGTGGTATGAGGGCCCAACGTCAACAGGTGGTGGTTGTGCTTACAGCCCAACACCGTGCAGGACGTTTGGCATTTTCCAGAGAACACCAAGATCGGCAAATTCGACACTGGAGCCCTGTGCTCCTCACAGATGAAAGCAGGTTCACACTGAGCACGTGACAGACATGACAGAGTCTGGAGACGCTGTGGAGAACGTTCTGCTGCCTGCAACATCCTCCACCATGACCAGTTTGGCGGTGGGTAAGTAATGGTGTGGGGTGGCATTTCTTTGGGGGGCCGCACAGCCCTCCATGTGCTCGCCAGAGGTAGCCTGACTGCCATTAGGTACCGAAATGAGATCCTCAGACCCCTTGTGAGACCATATGCTGGTGCGGTTGGTCCTGGGTTCCTCCTAATACAAGACAATGCCAGAACTCCTGTGGCTGGAGAATGTCAGCAGTTCCTGCAAGAGGAAGGCATTGATGCTATGGACTGGCCCGCCCATTCCCCAGACCTGAATCCGATTGAGCACATTTGGGACATCATTTCTCGCTCCATCCACCAACGCCACGTTGCACCACAGACTCTCCAGGAGTTGGGGGATGCTTTAGTCCAGTTCTGGGAGGACATCCCTCATGAGACCATCCGCCACCTCATCAGGAGCATGCCCAGGCGTTGTAGGGAGGTCATACGGGCATGTGGAGGCCACACTGTCACGTATTCCCTCCGTGTGTGTAGAAGATAGCAGAGACAGGAGCGAAGGAGCTGTCCGAAGCAATAGCGTTTATTGACAAACACTCTCAATAATATAAAATAATACTGCCACGTGGGGCAACTCGATAATCACCGGACACACAAGGAACGCGTAACAAGAACATTGACCGACAGGGAATAGACAGAAAACCACAACTTAAATACTAACACAAAATGAGGGCTAACGACAAACACCTGGGACGTAATCAACACAGGAAACCATGACAACGACAGTAAACCATACAGACATGAGCTAACGGACATAACACAAAAGGGACACTAGGGGAACAAACCTAACGAACCCTCAGGGTAGAATCTAAACATGAAACAACCATACATAGGGGGGAAACATAATCTTAAGACACATACAGGGCAATACACAGAGGAACAC
>JACXGM010038831.1:0-10734 GCA_016801145.1 Umbra pygmaea
CCTTATGCTAGTGCTGATGCTACTGTTAGTATAGCCCTTATGCTAGTGCTGATGCTACTGTTAGTATAGCCCTTATGCTAGTGCTGATGCTACTGTTAGTATAGCCCTTATGCTAGTGCTGATGCTACTGTTAGTATAGCCCTTATGCTAGTGCTGATGCTACTGTTAGTATAGCCCTTATGCTAGTGCTGATGCTACTTACCGGTGCACCATGTTGAGACCCTCCAGGTAGGCCAGGGCCTTACAGATCTGTAGACTAAACAGGATCAGCGTTCCACTGTTCAGGAACCTCTGATGTTCTACAAGGTACTTCCCCAACTACACACACAAACACATACACATATGTAACCCACTACCAAAAGAAACGGGCAGTAAGTACAGTATAAGCAACAATGTAAGCCGCATATAACTTTATTAATTACATGTAATAGCAAATAATATAACACTTGACATTTGTTTATACTTGTTTGAATGATAATACAATTTGTTATGTTAATTTCTATTTTGTTTTTGCAATGAATTTGTTCATGTTTTTACCTGGCTTTGAGGATAATTTTTTCTCAGCCAATGTGAGCTGCTATTTAAGAGGCCAACTAGCGACATCACACCTCTGACCCTACTAACTGTGACCCCCCCCCGTAACCTATAACCACTCCCTGAGACAGCTCACCTCTCCGTGCTCATAGAGCTCCATGACGATCCACACAGGATCCACCTCAATGACCCCGATCAGACGCACAATGTGTGGATGATCCAAAGCCTTCATCAACACTGAAAGACCCAAAAAGACAGCTTGAGAGGTGAAGAGAATTTGTTTTTTAAAAGGAGTGCAGGGTGACTAGAATTTACGGATGCAAACTTTAAAGAATAGGAGTTTCCTATCAGAAACATGCTAAAGTAACATGTGCCGACTCAGCAGGCCAGTGAAACATAATTGTGGAGGATTGGCTCATATTAATATATGGACTGAATCAATGGAATGGACTTAAACACATGAAACCCAGTGTACAATACCAATGCATTTACTTGAGTCAAGACATTAATATGAGCTCTTCCTCCTCAATTAAGGTTCACCA
The DNA here is from genome assembly GCA_016801145.1 of Umbra pygmaea. Lineage (NCBI taxonomy): Eukaryota > Metazoa > Chordata > Actinopteri > Esociformes > Umbridae > Umbra > Umbra pygmaea. The sequence continues at coordinate 1,077 of JACXGM010038831.1, forward strand.
GCCTCCACTGCTGAGCGCCCACTCAGCTTCAATGTCCTTCCATTGGAAACAACAGTTTTGGGCCAACTTGATATATTACAAAAAATACTGTGTGGATGCAGAAACATGCGTTTCACTAGTTGCTCTGACTAGGTATTGCTGTAACCTCTATATTAATGTAACAATTACAGTAAAGACAGAACAAGTACAGTAAAGCTACACGGCTCACCAGCTTCACTCAGAAACTTCTCCTTCACGTCGTCAGAACAGTCCTTACACGTCTTCACAGCTACACGCACACGTTCTCCTGTCTGCACAAACACACGGGAGGAATCGCCTTTAGATTGATGAAGAGACGCGCCTCAATTATTGACAGTTAGTGATGACAGTAGCTGCTATATTTCAAATAAAGATATATATCTTACAAAAGCTATTTCAAATCTCTGATCGAAATAGACAGTTGAGTCATTATAATCACAATCTTTTGCAGTGTGTTTTTGGTGTGGACATCTATATATGTGAATACAAAATGTATATTTAAACCTGAACTATGTAACTAGTAAACTAGTTAATGTTAGGAACTAGCATATTAGATCCAGGGGTTGGAAAAATCTACTTAAATAATAATAAATACAGACAATAGTAGAATAGCAAAATCTAAATTTCACAATATCTAACTAAGCTTACATGGATATCAATCTGGCAGTCTGAGTAATAAAATTGTTTGGGACAAGGTGCAAGGTTCCAATTAAATAAGAAAATTAATGAATACAATTGGATCCACCATAAACCAATCAAACCAACAAGCCACATGAGGTAGTTAGCAGGACCTTGTTAGTTACAAATGCAATACAGTAGCTGGTTACAGAAGCATAGCATCCTGTATTCAACTGCTAGATTGCGTAAAAAGCTAAACAGGGTCTGGCCTTGTCGGTCCCTGAATGGGAGACCAATGCTGCTGGAAGTGGTGTTGGAGGGCCAGTAGGGGGCACTACTCCCATTGGTCTAGTTACAGGACATCTGCCCTGTGTAGGGTGCAATCTTTCAGATGTAAAGAAACACTCCAAACCCTTAATCACCTCAAAATCTTTTTTTTAAAATTAATATACAAAATGTTACTTTGAAGCGAGTCAATCTTTGATTCGAGTCGATAGGAGAATAAAACGGGATGAAAAAATATCAGGATGTCAAACGAACGCATCTAGATGTATTTCAGAAAATGTTGCAGCGACATAATTGAAGGTTTTTGTATGATTTACGGTGGCCGAGTTAGGAATAACCGAACATGTTGAGAAGGTGTATTTAATGACTGGCATGTCTGAAACATGAATGGCACAATGATTTTGAGCTGTTTAGGGTGTCCTGACTATCTGTGGTCATTAAAAATTCCATGGCACCCTGTGTCATGGCTATATTACCAACCAGGCCTCATATTAAACATGTCTACCTAATAGCTAATGTGTGGTGAGTGTTCATATATAGCTGAAGTTAGAAGATTACATACACCTTAGCCAAAGACATTCAAACTCAGTTGTTCATAATTCCTGACATTCAATCCAAGGAACAATTCCCTGTCATAGGTCAGTTAGTATCACCACTTTATATAATTTTTGTAAGAATGTGAAATATCAGAATAATAGCAAACAGAATAATTTAAGTCAGATTTTGTTTCTTTCATCACATTCCTAGTGCGTCAGAAGTTTACATACACTCAATTAGTATTTGGTAGCATTGATTTTAAATTGTTTAACATGGGTCAAACATTTCTTTTAGCCTTTCACAAGCTTCCCACAAAAATTTGGGTAAATTTTGGCCCATTCCTCCTGACAGAACTGGTGTAACAGTGTCAGGTTTGTAGTCCCCCTTACTCGCACACACTTTTTCAGTTCTGCCCACAGAATGTCTATAGGATTGAGGTCAGGTCTTTGCGATGGCCGTTCTAATAACTTGACTTTATTGTCCATAAGCCATTTTGCCAGAACTTTCGAAGTATGCTTGGGGTCATTGTCCATTTGGAAGACCCAAATAGTAAAATATTTCTTGCATTAGACCAGAGAACATTTCTCCAAAGAGTTTGATCTTTGTCCCCATGTGCAGTTGCAAACCGTAGTCTGTCTTTTATATGGTGGTTTTGGAGCAGTGGCTTCTTCCTTGCTGAGTGGCCTTTCAGGTTATGTCAATAGCTGACTTTTTAGTGTGGATATACCGAAGATACTTTAGCATATTTATATATATATAGTTTCCTCCAGCATCTTCACAAGGTCCTTTGCTGTTGTTCTAGGATTCATTTTCACATTTTGTACAAAAGTACATTCATCACTAGGAGACCGAATACATCTTCTTCCTGATTGGTATGATGGCTGCGTGTTGTTTATACTTGCATACTATTAATTGTATAGATGAACGTGGTACCTTCAGGATTTGTTTTTCTAATGCACAAAGTAGATGTCTTAACCAACAAGCCAAAACTATTTTTTGTTAACACATTGCAAAAAATCCTGTCTTAAAAATCTTGTTCTATAGGCAAAAAGTAAATTTATCTTGTATTCAGGTAAAAACAAATTTAAATAAGACATATTTACTTAACAAGCTATATTTGTATTAGATAATAACACTTGTTTTTAGTAAATATGCCCTGAAAATCAGTGAAATCTGTCCACTGGCAGATTATTTTACTTATTACAAGCAAGAAATACCTTGTATTCATAGTTTTTTTAACTTATTTTTGTAGTGTCATTTCTTGCAATGCATGACTGTGGAGTGGTTGAAAAATGAGTTTTAATGACTTTCGATTTCAACTGTATAACTACTCACCTCTCCACCTGATAGCTAATGTGTGGTGATCAATCAAGTGGGTGCTACACATTGATCGTGGTTGAGGTGGGTTTTCCTCTTCTCTACAAGCGCTTTGGGTTCACTGAAAAGCCCTAGCTATATAAGTTGAATGAATTATTATTATTATTACTTCTACAGTAATGTTAGCAGAAACACCACACTCATTTGATTAAATTATGGAACTAGCTCCAGTATATTTACAATTTGCATGTGATAAGAACCTCATCATCGGCAGTCCACATGAGGTTCTCGCATTAAGGGTTTTGAAGCCTTCATATTCCACCACTTGTTGACATAGCTAATGGTACAATAGCTATGAAACACAGTTGTAAGCCTATTTGGTATTTCCAGACTGATATTGAGTTTTGAATACAAGCTGTGGCATTGAGAGGGTATTAACCTCTGTGTTCTGGCTACTTTTTCCATCTTTCTCTTTCCTAATAAAAATAGATGTTAGAGGTGTGTGACATGTGATGTCAAAAACAAAGAAAAAGACATAGGGGAAGTGATTACAGACAGACGAGACATTGTGTAATACAAAGAGGGAAAGTTTTATCAGAGACTTGACATTGTGTAATACAAAGAGGGAAAGTTTTATCAGAGACTTGCCGGGCTTCTGTAGACCCCAACATGCACCTCTCCAAAGAAGCCCTCACCCAATATGTGCCCAAGGAAAATGTCATCTCTGTCAAGGCTGTAGTCCCTCCCTAAGAAACAAACACACACACACAGACATGCACACACACAAACAAATACACAAAAACAGAAATGCACACAGATTTCCAAATGTAAACAGATGACACAAACAAAACTGCTGTCCTATTCTACATTTAATACTACAGGCATTTAGCAGACGCTCTAATTCAGAGCAACTTGCAGTAAGGACAAGGACATCACCCTGGAGCAAAGTAAGTTAAAGTGCCTTGCTCAAGGACACATTGACATTTGGCCCACTCAGGAATCGAATCAGCAACTCCTTAACCAACAAGCACTGAGAGCACTGCACCGCAATGTAAAAAAGAAAATTCTCACCTGAGCCTGAGCTCCCCTCTGGAATCTCTGCATAGATGTCAGAACCTGCGGACACCACCATTATATTAGGTTTGAATTGAGGATTGGGGTTGGAACTAGCATCACATCATCATATGGAACCAACAGTAAAGGGTCAATGTTGCGAGAAACACTCACCCACTCCTTTTTTGTTCCCATTCGGCCTGGAGACATCTTGACTGCCACTGTTAAAGATTTACTGATTGATTTAGTAACTTTTTTGATATCACAGAGAGACTGAATTGATTTGATAAGTCCATGTAGCAGGCTATTCAAAACAAATAAAACATATACTATTTTTTATTTAATGAGGTTAAAAACAAAAGATGGGCTGACAAAACAGACAAAACTTAAAGGTCACATATTTTAACCACATTCACCTTTATAGCTAGAGCTATGACTGGAACATTCTAGTGTTAAAGCACCATTTATCTACCACTGACAGCTAACACAGCTAACCACATGCTAACAGACACTCCTTCACTGACACGTAGCCTAACCACTTACTGTATATCGACACAGTTTTCCCACACGAAGGGTATTTACAGGTTCCATGAAAGATATAACTGTTTAAACCTGCACTACTACCGTACTACAACTTTTTCAAAAACTACAAAAACTATGTTTTAGGACTAGTAAACATTAGGAAGTAGCATATTGGATCCAAGGGTTAAAAACATCAACTTAAAAAATACAAAATACAGACAATAGTAGAATAGCTAAATTGAAATTTCACAATATATAACAACAAATGCATATGGAAAAAAGAATATGTAATTTCAGAAATTGGTTATATTTTCTGTGTATTATTCCTGTGTTCAGTAATAAAAAAAACATATACCAGTATATGAAAATTATGTTGTTAAATCTACGTAAAATTCAGGCCGACATGACAATAGCATGAAACGTGCAGCTTTAAATGCAATTAGTAAGGCATTTGAAAAACAACGTGGAAATTCCACTCCATAAGATTTTCCCATATTAATCATTATCAAGTGTGATATTCCTGTAGACTTAGAATTGTCAATGGAGAAATAGAACATGTGTCTTCTTGCTGCTACTGGTACATTTGTTAGGCTTTAGATGGCTGAAACATGGGGTCAGTTTGTTAGCCTAAATGGCTAAAAAGTGGGGTCAGTTTGTTAAGCTATAGATGAATGAAACACTGGCTCACTTTTTAGCCCTAAGTGGCTAAAACATGGGGTCCGTTTGTTAGCCTAAATGGCTAAAAAGTGGGGTGAGTTTGTTAAGCTATAGATGAATGAAACTTGGGCTCAGTTAGGCCATAGTGGCTGAAATGGAATCAGTTTGTTAGGCTTCTCACTAGAGGTGTGAATCGTCACTGATCTCCCGATTCAATTCGATTACGATTATCATGTCAGCGATTCGATTTGATTCGATATCTCGATGCATCACGATGCATCACGATGCATCACGATGCATCACGATGCTTCAAATACATTTTTCTATTAAAACCATATAGGATATTTGACTTGAAAGAGTGCATTAAGTAACTGTATAGTTCAATATAATACAGTTTTCTGTATTACTTCATATGGTCATGTTTTAATCCAAAAAGTAGTAACATATAAACAATCTTTTTTATCTACACAGCGCACACACACACGCTTTTCAAGCTTCAAGCGTCCGGAAAATAAGTCTCATCAGGGACTTGAATCTATCATAGGTCTAGATGAAACGGGTTAGGCTACTGAGAATGTTATTTTTTCATTTGAATGTTTATGCTGCAGATGCAAAATTAATGAGCAACATCATTGGTTATAATCAATTATGGTCGGCCACTGCATCTATGCAGCATCGTCCATGTCCGCATCGCGATTGCATCAATTATTTGATTAATTTCAACACCTCTACTTCTCACAAGGTTCACAGAATTTGACTTGATCCGACACACCCACGTCTTCTGAAGAGTTCCCACAAAACCAACTGTCTTTATCCATAATTTTTAACCAGATAAGTTGATTAAGAACATATCCAAACTACAACAACATGTAAAATTACAGGGGGGGAGAGCAACGGTTTTGCTCCCAGACAGATTGACAGAGTTTTTACAGAGGTTGTGGGATTAGAACAAGGAACCTTTCGGACGCCACTCAGATGCTCTAACCAGTAGGCCTCCCTGACAGCCCTTGAGTAAGGAACTTCCATAATTTGCCAAGTATGGTCTAAAATTTAAAGTGTTACTGGCAAGGGCAGTTGCAACGTCTCCAGCAACTGGCCTCGCCCTACTAGACTAGAATGTGTGTTTTTAGCAGATTATCTGGTGATTCTGTTTCCAACCAGGGAGGTCCAACAGCAGCATCCAAGATCTGCAGAAATTCTGTCAGAACTGGACCCTGACAGCAAAAAAAAACATTCTCCAAATGACAAGACCACATGCCAAGACCACCAACATAAATTCTGTTTAAAATCATAGCCCTAGAGCAGGGGTCTCCAACCCTGGTCCTGGAGAGCTACTGTCTAGAATGTTCTTACACCATCCATCAATCAGCACACCTGATTCTAATAATTAGCTGGTTGATAAGCTGAATGAGGCTACATTATGTGTGGTTGGACTGAACCTACAGGGTGGTAGTTCACCAGGAGCAGGGTTGGAGACCCCTGCCTTGAGAAAACAAGTAACTACACAACCTTTGATTAAATAAGAGATAATGAACAGAAGGCAGACATGGCTCTCAAAGCAAACAGGCTATGTACACACTGCCCAAAAAAGTTGGTTAAAACAGAGCGGCACTTCCTAACTTTGTGCCAAATGTATGACCACATTAGAGACAAAATATTTCCCTCAGTATCACAGAGAGCAACAAAGACTCGAAATCCAATACAACAGTGATGATTTCAAAACAGTTAAATAAGATGAGTGGCCTTACCTTGTAGAGACGGTAGGCAGATTGTTCCTGTTGTGTCTGTCTGTGGGTTGAAACATTTCACATATGTAGAGTTAGCAGCATTTTTGTGCTCGGCTAATAGACTTTATTAACTCTAAGCAAAAGTTATCAGCATCTTTGCTCAATTTGATGATAAAAAGGTGTGTAATGTGTGTGTGTGTGTGTGTGTGTGTGTGTGTGTGTGTGTGTGTGTGTGTGTGTGTGTTCCAGCACATGTGTGTCTAGGTTGCCTTTGTTAGCTTTCTTCATGAGGGACAATTCAGAGTCGGTCTCCAGTCGACAGTATCCGTCTATGAGGTCAGCCATGTTCTCCACTGTGGCCAAACTGTCCATGGTCACTGACAGAGGCTGTGAAGGACATGTATGTGTGTCTGAGAGAGTCTGTTGTGTGGCTCACTTTGTAGCAGACTTTTTCCCCAAACTAAATTTACCACAAATATGCACTACTGTATTGTAAGTTGCTCTGGATAAATTAAGATAATTTAACATAAAATAATGTGTGTGTGGTTACCTGCTTGGCTCCCTGTATCTCAACCATTAGCAAAGCTTGACCATCATTTTGCTGAGAGCACATGATGCTGCGCACCTGAGAGAAACTGGCTAGACGGACAGGCTACACACACAGACAGGTTTATGAAGACTTTAACTTTAGTAGAGTTGAGTTTTGACTTGTACAGTAAGTTAGTTCTTAGTAATGATTGGAATAAATTTTTTCTTGAGTAGACACATTAGAACTGACCACAGAGGTTTTATCTGTCCGCTGGCAGATTCCATCAGGCCCAATGACCAGGTCTACTGCCAGACTCCAGCCTTGCTGCAAGCACACAGATAAACATAAATACACACACATAAACATAAATACACATAAACATAAATGCATATACACACAAACACAGAGTCACAGAAAGGGAGAAGGAGATAAACACAGTGGAAGAGAGGTTTAAGTGGTGGATTTTACATTGTGTAAGTCTGTTCAACTATGTGTGAGTTTCTCTGTGACCGTCTGTGAGCATTTATCTATGTAAAGTTTTACATTATGAATTATGATTTTTTCCACGTTTCTACTAATCCATGACTAAGAAGATGCTTTAAAATAATCCATTAAAAACTCTGTTGTCCAATGGAACTAAAATGGCTGGGTCGAAGTACAACGCGATACTCCAGCAGCATAGCATCCTATAACCCACTGCTGGTTTTCTTTTATTGATGGAGAATGTACAGTCCTGGTCAAAAGTTTTGAGAATGACGCAAGTATTTTTCTGCAAAAAGGTGGCTGCATCAGTGTTCTTAGATAATTTTGTCAGTAGTTACTTTGGTAAACTGACGTATAATTACAAGAAGTCCATAAGTGTCGAATGCTTTTATCGACGATTACATTACGTTTATGCTTTGCAGTGTTGACCCTTCTATTTCAAGACCGCTGTTTTATTTTTTATCTTCAAATTTACTTAAATACAGACACTCAGGCTGAAGTAATTAAAACTAATTTGTCAACCACTCCACAGAAGTCCTTTTTCACAAACTAGAGTTTTGGCAAGTTGGTTAGGACATCTCCTATCTGCATGACACATGTCATTTTTCAGACAATTGTTTACAGATTATTCCACTTATAATTTACTCTATCACAATTTTAGTGGGTCAGAAGTTTACATGCACTAAGTTGACTGTGCCATTAAACAGCTTGGAAAATTCTAGAAAATGATGTCATGGCTTTAGAAGATTCTGATAGGCTAATTGACATAGTTTGAATCCATACGAGGTGTACCTGTGGATGTATTTCAAGGACTACCTTCAAACTCAGTGCCTCTTTGCTCAACATGGGAAAATCAAAAGAAATCAGGCAATACAATTGTAGACCTCCACAAGTCTGGCTCATCCTTGGGAGTAATATCAAAATGCCTGAAGGTACCACGTTCATCTGTACAAACAGTAGTATGCAAGTTTAAAAACCATGGCACCACGCAGCCGTCATACTGTTCAGAGACACGGTTTGTCTCCTAGAGATAAACGTACTTTGTTGCAAAAAGTGCAAATCAATCACAGCAAAACAGCAATTGACTTTGTAAAGATGCTGTAGGAAACAGGTACAAAGGTATTTACATCCACAGTAAAACAAGGTATATATCAACATGACCAGAAAAGCCACTCAGCAAAAAAGAAGCCACTGCTTTAAAACTGCCATATAATATACAGACTATTTTTTTCAAATACACATGGGGACAAAGATTGTACTGATAAAAAAAACGTACGGCCATAATTATAATTGTTATGTTTGGAGAAAATAGGGGGAGGCTTTCAAGAAGAAAAAAACATTTGAACCGTAAAGCACAGGGGTTGCAGCATCGTGCTTTGCTGTGAAAGGCTACCTGAAACATTTGGTCCAAGTTAAAGAATTTAAAGGCAATGCCACTAAATACTAATTGAGTGTATGTAAACGTCTGACCCACTGGAAATGTGATCCTAACTGACAAACAAGAGGGAATTTTTACTATGAATAAATGTCAGGAATTGTGAACAACTGAGTTTTAATGTCGTTGTCTACGGTGTATGTAATTTTCTGACTTCCACTGTATACAGTATGAACACTCACCACACATCAGCTATTAGGTGGAGAGATGAGTAGTTATATATGAACACTCACCACACATCAGCTATTAGGTGGAGAGATGAGTAGTTATATATGAACACTCACCACACATCAGCTATTAGGTGGAGAGATGAGTAGTTATATATGAACACTCACCACACATCAGCTATTAGGTGGAGAGATGAGTAGTTATATATGAACACTCACCACACATCAACTATTAGGTGGAGAGATGAGTAGTTATATATGAACACTCACCACACATCAACTATTAGGTGGAGAGATGAGTAGATATATA